>SRPQ01000048.1:0-63943 GCA_018360075.1 Claviceps cyperi
AAAAAATCCGGAAAACGGAGGGCTCATAACCTGTTACATCTAGTAATGGTGCATGATGTATTCTTCATCTAACGGAGGAATGCTCCAGCTACCTAAAATGTATGTGGTGGGGATCTCTGGTGGGATGCCTGAGATATGAGGCTAGATACAAGGGTACCACAGGATGGCTGTGGTACGCAACAGTTATTTCCATTTGTCGTCAAGTTCTCCACCTAGAGCTGCGCTTCTCCAATGCCTCACGGATCATTTAGCTATTTCACCGGCTGTTTTAGATCTCGTAGCACGTTGCTCCACAACTTCACAACGTCTTTCTGTCAGCCGGAGCAATCAGAAAGAGCAGCAGTCGGTTTTTTTTTGGTGGTTTTTTTTTTCTGTATCGCAAGTTCTGAATCTGTTCAAGCTGCTGCTGCCTCCCTGCGTGCGCGGAGTTTTACAGTTGCGGCTTGCCGATCATCACAACAGTGAACACTGAATTTCTCAAGAGAAATTGTGCTAATACCAATGTGTTTGGTATCTCCGTCAGAGCTGTCCATGAGGAGGGTACCGAGCAGCTCGACTTGTCTTGAGCAATTCAGTGAGCTTGTGGCTAAGAAAACAAACGTCTTCTGTTTCGCTTATGCTTCCGAGGCCACTTAGACACGAAGAAGCTTGCGAGACTGACGGGATAACTCTGGGCCGATCTGCCTCGTATCCAAGAGGGAGACCTGCACCGAGATTCGGCTCACCAAAGAACGACCGGCCTGGGCTAATTGCAAAAGGCCCCTCTTTCCCATCGAGGACTCTTGAAGAAACGAGGCGAATTGGGCAGATTGTGAGGCAGCTGGGGGAGGTGTCGACGGTCGACGAAGTTCGGAGTTTGTGGGGTGAGCCTGAGACCTCCAATCTCAGTCTTCGTGACAGAAGAAACAAACCCCGTGAACCTTTCACGCTTGTCGAGACTTGAAATTTGAATGCGCGATCAATCGCCGATATCTCAAGAGCTCAACAAGGGTAGTGAGACGCCGTAGACGCTCTAGTCACAGAAGTCTCTGGCCTGGCATTAAGAAAAAGAGCAAGAAAGATGACGTCGGAAACATGCGAGAAACCGGCCGCAGAACACAGGGGAAGGTGTTCTGCCGCCTGCGACCAATAAATTTTCGTACTCTGTGTGTCTCCGACATCATGTTCCCTTGCTCTTTCGGGGCTTTCAATCAATGTCAAAAAGATAGGTATTGCTTCTCGGACCATATGCAACATCGCCCGCTATAATTGCCCCAAACATATCTACTCCGCACGGAGTATGGAGTAGACTGGCCCAATATTGGAGTTGTCATGGAGTGCAAACCCACTCCACACGAGAGCAAGATCGGAGTTGTATGCGCGATGAGCTGACAGCTTGGCCAAAGGGGGATACATAGTTCTCTCTCTCTATCTCTCTCTCTCTCTCTCTCTCCTTCTTGAATCTTACCTCGAAAAAGACGCAGGAGTCAGGAGAAAGACCCAGATTCGTTAGTACTTCAATTAAGCACTCCGCAAGAAGTACATATGCGGGTACCTAGGTACCTAGGTATTCTATACAGTGCATAGCGTGTGGGAAAGCTACGACTTTTCTGCAGGGGGCGCACACTCCTCGGCGCGACATTTAGCGCGACAACATGGGGAAAATTCCTCTCCCAAGCGCACTTTTGCTTCTTTGTTTTGTGGAGGTACATAGTTGTACGTAAAGGGGAAAGAAAGGCGAGTTTTAAGCCCTTTTGTGTTGGCCGTTGGGTCGGTCATTTCGCTTCGTCGGGCCCGGGGGCCGCGGGGCCGCGGCAACGGCAACGGAACGGGAAACTTGACTTGACCCTCCCTCCTTCCCAAAACAGTTAGTGTCATGTAAGCCCCCTACTAGCGCCATGTATAGGTACTTAGCTGGCCCAGTCACCTTACAAGATGATTTCGCATGAGACGCGTGTGGGTAGACAGAGCATAGGCTCGATGATCAAATTGAATGTTGACGTTATTATAGCACAATATGGAGTTGAAGTAACCGGGAACCTCGTGTTCTATGGAAGCTCATAGAGAAGAGGCATGTTGGCCGTCTTTTTACTATCTACTGATTGTCTGTATTGTCATATAGCGTGCTACCGCCAGCCTGATTATGCAACGGCGCCTGCTGGCGCGAGTGAGGCCCTGGAAAAGCCGGCAATTGGCGCTGCTGGGGCATCCTGTCGCAGTAGTGAGCGATGACCCTTGCGAAGAAGCAGAGCAGTTGTCTCTGATGACTGTTGCTCGCGCTTCCGTCGAGCCTGGAAACAAGTAGGGTTGAAAAAAGACGAGAAGGAGGAGGATTTAGGGTTCCCTTACCCAAGGGCTAGCTGCTGCTGTTGCACGTGATTCGGCAAAGAAGACCGCGATGGCGCTGTGGTCGTTGTTGTTGTCGGCGCCGTAACGGCTGGCGGCATAACTCGCCATACGAAGACTTGTGCCGGTGGTACGGCTGCCCGTGCCATGCGCGAGGGTAGTGTTGATGGCGGTGTTGCGGTTCTGTCGTTACTGTCAAGACGCTCAAATAGGCTTGGCTCACGACGACTGCCACCCGGACGAGCATGCTGTTATCGCCGCGAAGTCTCTATGACCTGCGGCTCCAGTGGTATATTGGGCCGCTTAGCTTCAACTTCAGCGGTTTGGCCGCGATCAACCCACCAATGGGAGTCGCTGGCTGGAAGGACACCAAAGGTGCTCAAAAGCTCAGCGATTCGGTGCCAACAAGGTAGGCCTATGGAACTGGTGTGTCATCCTTCGCAGCGAGTAAACTGGTAGCCCGGGTCACGTCGCTGCTTATCAAGCTCTGCACGGGCGTAATCCAGTTGAGGGACTGTCTTTCCAAGCGCGTAGTCAGTTATCCGCATGCTGACAGCTTGGAATATTGCGTGCCGACAATCATTGCGAATCTTGTGGCAGTTGGCGTCGCATTCTGTCGTTACTTGGTTGACATGAGTTGTGTAGCATTGATCAAGACGACAGAAGAGCCACAGTAAGTCCGATTGGCTACTGTTCAGCCATCCTTTCAACACCTTATGAGAACCCTCAGCTCTACTAGTCTCTGTTATTCCGAAATGTGGATGGTTCTCGGTCCAGCATTTTACCAGCCTCTCCTTGTGGCGGTTAAGCCAGTACCGCTTCAAGTATTCGGTCGCCTCATGCGACATGCGCTCACAAGTTGCCAGGCGAGACTCATAGTCAGCAATGGTGGGGGAGTCTATCAGACTGTGGAATAGCTTCATGAACTCGACGGTGTTCTGATTGTCGACATCGCGTGTGCCTTCGCGATGACGTCCAAACGTGCTAGCCAACTGTGTGCGCAGGTAACTCTCCACGTCCTTCTTCATGTGCCAGAGACACATGAGAATCCTAGGCTCTGGAAACACCGCGTTCAGGGCGTTGATGAAAGCGCCGGCCGTTGTCGGTAACTCAGAGCTTGACTTGAATCCCCTTGGACTGAAATAGGTCCTTCAGCTGTTCGAGAACCCAGGTGAAAGACGCTTTGTCCTTGCGCCTCATGAGCACGACACCCAGATGTATCGTGAGATTGTGTCCGTTCGAGCCAACTCAGTTTAATAACGGAAATTATACTTGTTGGTTTTGAACATGCAATCAACGATGAGCACATCCGGGGACGATTGGAAGAAGTTGAGGCATTCTAGGTGTATGAAGGCCAGATGAGTTCTGTGATTTCCGGAGTCAACCGCGCACCTTAAAAAAATATCAGCTATTCGAGCTCCTGCGCAAACTCCACACAGCCTGGACGCCCGCATTGTACAGCGTCAACTGTCCCTCTACATACCTGTACCAGTAATTCTTGGCATCCATCTTTTCATACAGCGCCTGAACTTTCGTTTTCGTGCCCGGCTCGCGGCTCTGCCAACACCTATACTCGTTGATGACGTCCTGGCGAGTGAGAATTGCGTCGGGGAAATCTCTTTGCACCATTAGCATCGCCTGCGTCGCACCTCTCGCGTGATGCCAGATAGACTGTAAGTGCAACCTCATGTTGTCAGTACGCGTCACCCGCCTGTGCTGCGCAATACTTTTCACGCTGGGCGCCGGAGGGTGATTACGACTGATGCTAGCTCTGTTCTCGCACCATTTGACCCTCCACAGACCGTCCAGCTGCGTATAGTCCCAGAATTTCATCTTGCATTCAGTCCTCTGCGACACAGCGCCTGGCCCTTTCCGCGAGCCACTGGACTCACCAGCCACGGAGGGTTTGCCACGGCGGGAGCAGGTCATAAGAAGCCTATAGCGGTCCCCTTTTTCCCAGTTATGCCTATTGTAAGACACCCCATGATCCTTTGCCCACGCAGTAACGCCAGCGAGGGCGTCTTCGAAGCTCTCATACAGCAGTTCTGGCGGCGGCGGATGATCGCGTACACGTAGATCTGGCTCATGAAGGTCTGTAAGGTCGTAATCCACGCCCTCGACCGACTCGCGGAGCTCACCGTGGTTACGGCGACGCGGTACGCACTCTATGACGCGCGACCGACAGCGACGAGATGCGCTTTCGAGCTCATCTTCAGAGCCCCGACCGCCGTCGAGATCGCAGTCAATATTGTCATCAAGATCACTGTCGTTGGCCTCCTGGCGCAGCAGGCGACTGACCGAGCTATCGGAATCTGCATCCTCGGACAAAGGCCAGGAGGCAAGCCGCGCTCGGCTGTGTGACGCCTCAAGCTGAGCGCTCGGTGGGGTGGGTGTGTCGTGCGCGACGTAGATGGGGAGTTCATTTTCAAGTCGCGAAATCGAACCAAATAAAACTAGGGTGGCGTTTGTATAGCTTCAAAAGCCAGGTCACGAAGCTGATGATTGGATGATGGTGGAGAGTCAAGGTGCTGAAAGTTTTTCGAAGACGAGTTGAATGTATCTTGTGAGGTGACTGGGCCAGCTAAGTACCTATATGGCGCTAGCAGGGGGCTACACAACACTAACTGTTTTGGGAGAGAGGGCAGGGTCAAGTAAAGCTTCCCCAACGGAACGGCAACGGCGAGTAGCGATGGTGACGGCGCGCAGGAGGGGGAATGGCGTGTTCGATACGTACCTATGTACATCCGTTCTCCGTAGTACCTACTCTGTACACATGTTATTCGTTGAATGAACGGGGCTTGTCTGCATGTGGAATTGCTGAGGCTGGTGTTGTTGGACGTATGTATGTATGTACATGTAATATTATGTGCATATGTGCTCCGTACCAACTGCCCAGTGCCAACTGGGAGGTACAGTACCTAGGAACGGGGGGCTGGCTGTCTCTGGTCCTTTGGTATATTTTCCCGTTCCATCTGCGGTTGGCGTGAGGATGGGATGAATTGTTGAAAGCGCGGACACGCTTACCCTTGGGCCTTGATACTACGCGGGATTGTCTTTGTTTTCTTGTGCTTCATCTGCCATAATCTCCGGCTGCAGCGGAAAAAAAATCTGTACGGAGTACCGACATGATGCGTACCTGCCGCCTGCGAAACCTTACCTACGAATATGTACTGCCGCGGGCACCCACCTCCGTCCGGATGAATGAACTGCTGCAGCAGCATGCTGTGCATGCCATGCTGCATGCATCGTCGAAGTTCCTACAGAGTATGTATGTAGGTAGCTGACAAGTCGCCTACATCTATCTGTTCTGTCTTTGCAAAGTCAATCCCCAAGCCTCCCCCTTCGTAATTCGTAAGAGGAAAAGCCTGGGTCGCAGTCCTGGCTTTCCTGGTTGCCTGAGATATGCTTCTATGCGCAATATGTAGATACGCAAGATATGCACATAGCCATGTGTGAAACTCTCTCACAGCCCATCCCGTTGCGGCAACTTGACTTTATTTCAACCACGTCAACTACTCGCCCACCCTACTTACACGCGCGGCACATGTCACTCCACGGAGGTCACAATCACTTGTCACGAAATTTTTGAAAACTTCATTCCTGGCCCCTTAGGGTCAGGAGAATCGCCAAGGATGAAGAGGAAAAAGAAGAAAAAGTCGAGTCTCGTGGCGCGAAAACGGAGCCAATCGTATTTTTCCCAAAAAAAGAAACAACAAATTGTAAAATTCTCGCTCTTTTTTTTTCTTTCACTTCATTTCGTCATACCATTCGCTTAAGACGTTAAAAGTTTGTTTTCCCCAATATGCAACAAAACCATTAAACACCACCACCTTTTGACCAACGTCTTTTTCTCCTTCTCGCTCAAAAACAGGCGCCAGACAAAGCAAAGGCATATGAAATGCAAAGGTCGTCGTAACTTCGTCAATCCGAGCTTCGCTGCCACGTCTCTTTCGTTTCCAAAAACGCATGTCTGACCAAAAGATCTTTGCTTTCGAAAAGAAAAGCCTCAACCCAAAAAGACAACAACAAAAAGCTTCTAAGAAGGAACAGAAACCCGATAAAAGAAGAAAAAGGTCATGAGTCTTAAGCCTGGGGATCATAACAGGCTTTTCATAAATGTCTGGGGGGAACTCCACCCCAACTACCAACCGACTTTCCCTCGGCGGTGTCATCGCTGCAATTCAGTGCTCTCATGTCGTACGTCCAGAGCAAAACACCCGTCCCACGTCGTGTCGCCCGACCAAAACTCCCAGGGCATAAAGGAACACAGCACACATCGACCCGGAAACCCCGAAAGTGAAAACAACAAGAGAATAGGAGGACTTGCTAAGAACATGCAAGTATACAGTATGACCCTTCAGCGTTTTGCTTTTGGCGTATACTGTCCCTGTCGCTAGGATTTTAGTCCACGCCAATGGCAGCAATTGTACGATTACACAGCCCCAGTCTCACCGACATCGAGACCCCAAATCTCGTGGGTAGAAGTGAGGAAAGACAGCCCCAAGTCACTGCCATCGAGACCCCAAATCTCGATGTCAGTAGAAATGAGAGCAACCTCTCCCTCTCCATTGGTATCAAGACCCCAAATCTCGATACCGATGGAGATCAGAGGGCCGTAGGTGCAGTGCAAATCGTTCCTTCGTGCTCCTATCTCCGACGAGGCGCAGACAAGCTGGAAGCGGGTCGGCTCAAAGCATCATACGAGGGTGCCGGGACCGACGATTCCAGCGCGGTTTTGCGCCGCTTGATGTCGACGTTTCCATCGTGGCCGGACGGGGATAGATCATCGTCGTCGTCGTCACGACCTCGTTTCAAGCTGCTGCTTCCTGTGCTGCCATTCGTCAACGATGACTGAGGCTGGTACCCGTTGGACACGTTGGATATGTCAGCAGCGGGCGCGTATACATCAGCGCCAGTTACTGAGCTGGCAGACCCGCGGTCGCTGCTGACAGCGTTGTACAAGTTGCTTGTTGACTGTTGTACGCGGGGAGGGGTGCTGTACCCCGAGCTCGAAGGGTAGTACGACTGGTGAGGAGCCGCAGTCCGGGGCGTCGCTCGCCCAGAAGCAGGCGCATGGCTGCCGGGAGACGCCGTCATATTGGCGTTCATGTGGCTCTCGTTTGCCATGCTGCCAACACCGGGGGCCGAGTAGCTGTATGATGACCGCGAGCCATCATAGCTAGTACTGTTATGGGTGTACTCGGCCTCTTGCTCGTTGTCACCCTCTTCCTCGTGGCTTTGCGAGGCGGTCTGCTCCGACGGCAGAGCGGCATTCGTGACAGCCTTGGTGTCATGCTGCTCCACGACGGACGGGCCAGACGCAGACGGTCGGCTCGATGGTGGGCCCATGTCACTCTTGGCATAGGCACTGGGCTGCGAGTATATGCGATCACTGCTCGCATGGTTGGAGGTCTGGTACGGCGACTGTTGCGCCGTTGAATCGCTGCTATACAGCTGCCGAGTGCTGTCGTAGGCCTGACTCGGCTGAGAGTACGACGGGATACTCTGAACAGTCTGGGCACCCGGCGGAGTAGTGGCTGCGGGCGTGCTGGGCATCGACGACGCGTTGGTCAGCCCATGGTCGACCGTCAGCGGAGTGGTACTTGGGCCGCTCATTCCCTGACCTTGCCAGGTGAAGGTGTCCGAGCTGCCGATGCTGCTCATGACTCCTGATGTACCCGTCGGCGGTGCTGGGAAGGTGTGAGCGCGGTCCAGAGTCGGACGAGGGCCCATGTTATGCGATGATAGCGACTGGGAAGCAGGAAGAGCCATCGGGTGATGCGACTGATGATGGATCGACGGCAGGCCATGCCCATGTCGCAATTGCGCCTGCTCCTGCTTGCGGCGCTCAGCAGCAGCCATGACTTGGCTGGTGCGGGTTTGGTTTGTCGGGTGGCAAAGGAGAGCCCCGATGTGGTGCACGAAGAGAGGATACAACAAGTCTGTAATTTTCTCCTTGTTCGCAAAATCCAACGCTCGTTCAAATGGAATCCTAGAAGGAGAAGAAAGGGAGAAGGGGTCAGTCAGACAGTGTCTTGGCGGAAAGAAAGTTTCATTCACGAAGTGTTGAACGTTCCGGACTGCCTTCTGTCTCAGAAAACAATGGGGGCTGGTTCCAACATACCATACGCCCTTGAGATGCATGGGCCCAATCTTCACAACGTGGCGCACTTTTTCGCTCTTGAGAATACCATCTCGTCGACCACGAGTCATACCGGCAACATTCAAGAGCTTGGTGCCATTGATCATGTGATTATCTGCGCAGAGCGTGTTAGTCAAATCAGGTTTCATCACAGGGTCTGCCATCAAGTCTCGAATTCAGAGACTAGGCACCGGACCGTGTCCCGCTCCCCTTATGTTCTTACCCTCTCGACGAGCGACACATATCCCTCTTGCTTCCACCTGAAAGCACAGGCTCCCTTCATCTTCCCATAGCGTAGCAGTTACTCGGGGCTTCATCCCGGGCGGTGGATGCTGTCCTGTGCTGTCATAGCCATTGTATTGGCCCGGCATCGGTGGCTGGCCGGCATGAACTCCTGGTAGAGGTAGAACGGTCGGAGAGGGACCGGTCATTTGACTCGGCACAGGTTGAGCAGTCTGCGGCGACGCTAGCCCAGCGCCATAATGGTAGTGGCCGTATGGGTTATTTGAGTAGGTTGCAGGTGCATGATGCATCAGCTGGCTCGGTTGATGCTGCTGGTGCTGGTGTGGGTGCTGTTGCTGGTGTTGGTGCGGAGAGTAGCTCATATTGGTGGTCTGCTGAGCTGGAGCTTGGCCGCCTGCTATGTGTTGCGAGTAGTACATGACAAGGCAAGTTTATGTGCGCAGTATTGTTCCAGTAGAAAAGGGAGTGCAGGGGTATATGCAAAGAGGATGTCGTTCTATAAGAAAGGGTATCAAGAGGATTTGAGTCGATATCAGAAGAATATGAAGATGATGTCGAGTAGATCTTGGGAGAAGAGGAAGGATATCAAGAAGGTCTTGAAGAGGATCCTGAAGAGGATATATAAGAAGACAAGAATGGAAACAGAAGCGCCAGAGTTAAGAGTCGGAATTAGGTTGCAGGAGAGGAAGAAGGAAAAAAAAAAGGAGCCGAGAAGTCGGCGGGGGTGGTTCTTTTTGAACAAGATCAGAGACCAGGAGGAGGTATTGATTGAAAATCAAGGAGGAACAAGAAAAAAACCACCCCTCCCCCCGTCCAAAAAAAAAAAAAGAAACTGACACGCGAAAACAACGGGAAAGCTTTGGAAGCTAGGTACGGAGTATGTAGACCTGGGGGAAAAAAGCTGTGTTTTCCGTTGCCAGTGGCAGTCAGTGGCTGTGAGCCTGTGGCAGGCCACGGAAGCTCTCGAGGTGGGGAAGAGGGGAAAGAGAGAAAGAAGGGTGGTCGGGATAAGGGAACAGGCTTTGCAGGGATCTACGGCAGACCAAAAAAGAAAACTGGCAGAAGAAACAAAAAAAAAACAGCAAAAGAGACACCCCCAAACAGGTCAATGAGCCATGCCAGCGCAGAGGCAGAAGCCGAACGAGACACGAGACACGAGGACGAAGGGAACAAGCGCCCCAGGGTTATCCCGAGCCCGAACTGCGTCAGAGGCACGAGCGAGAGCGAAGAGGGGAAGGAGAGGAGAGGGGGGAAGCTACTCCGTACACCACGTTCTTGTTCCGTTGAACACAAAAAGGTACCTAAGACAGTAAAAGAACGAGAACGGTTAGGTCCAAAGTGGGCCCGTCTTGTGCTGAAGCCTGAGTGAGTCTCCGTAGGTATGTAGAGGTACTTGGGGGCGTCGAACCCCTGCTGCGTTGCCATCCGGGGGGAAAGTTGAACACTGACAAGGACGTTGAGCAGCTGGGTAGGTACGTACCGGCGGCAGGAAAGCCAGCCAAGGGCAACGGGGTTCTCGTTGTGCTAGCATCGGAGCCAACAAGGGCCCGGACCCACCTTTACCATGCCCACTGCCAGACTCGGCCTGTCGACGTTTTATTCTGTGTGATTATGTGCCTTTTGGGGGGGGGGGCGGGGCGGGGCGGGGCGTGCGGGGGGCGTGTCATCTACGGTCTTTTGGCACATGGCCGGCTATGGAACAGAACACTTTACCTTATCTACTCCGTATAGTATTCAGTCAGTATGCCAGTCTTGCCCACGAATTCGCTTCAACATTTCCCTCTATTGGCTCAACGCCACGACTTGATAGGCAAGTAAGGAAGTCATGGAAAATAAAACCTCCATCAGCTTCAAGGCAAACGCACGCACAACTCGGCTGCTATGCACCTCGGTACTCTGACAAACCGGGGAGAATGGTGGCCGTTGGTGTCCAGCGGCGGCAGGATCCCAAAAACGAGACCAGTGGACCCCCGTGGACCGTCACACTGCACTCCGTACACAGTATACCTACCTACACTTGTCCTGTCTCTTACCTCCTACGTATTATAAGGAACATCTCCGTAAGTACCTCAGGCGTAACGGGGCTGGCGTCTTCAACGATCCGGGATCGTACGTGTGTGTGGGCAGCGAAAAGAAACCAAATGAAATGGCACGAGAATGAAATATAGTTGGGTGGGTTGTTTGTCGTATGCTCTGCTCTTGTCATTGTCGTCGCCGCCGGCTGTGTCAGTCCATCCGTCCAGTTGTTGTGTTGTGCGATAATGCGTCGCGTGTGTGTGGATTAGCGGCCGCGGGCGGAAAGGCGGCTGGCAAATGGAGAAGAGACGTGAAGCGCGCCGCTCAAGTTCCGGCCCCCGTTGTGTCATAGTCTATCATGGGTCTCTGGGTGGGGTTCGCATCTGTGCAGCCCATCTTGTGCAGGTGCGGGAGGCGCTGGGGCGGGGGGAAAGGCGCAGGGCGTGGCTCCAGGAGGAAAGAGGGGGCGCCCCTGGTATCAACTTGATCTAATCTTCAATCCCTCGCCCGCTCTTCTGCTCCCAGACCGCGACACCAGCAAGAACAAGCTCCCAGCGGCCTCTTCACACATCCTTCCGGGGAGGGGCGCGCGCGGTGCGCTGCGTGATGGCACGCGTATCAGCTACGGCTCATCGTCTTCCTGCCGGCTCACTCCATGCACCCTTGGCTCGACCCGAAGCCGAGCACAGCACATCCATCTCGTCCTTGATGATCTTGATCCCCAGAGGGAGTTTGGTGTCAATGGTAGGTGCCTACATTGCTGGCCCTCACGCCTATCCCGGTGATCGCAACTTGTCGCAAAAGCCAACCACTTTGATCGTCGGCCAAAGGGAGGCCAAAGGGAGGCCAAAGAAAACAAAACATGAGGGAAAAAGAAAGCTGAAGAGAACACGCCTCTGGTCGTTTCCAGACTGCGGCTTGTTGTCTCCCCCCAACTCGACTTACTCAACTACAAACCACCCTCCAATCTCATCATGCCATGGAAGCTCACGGGCTGGAGCCTTCGAGTGACGAGGTATGTACGGAGCCTAGAGGGTGGACACCTACCTACCTACTGTGCCGTGTCGCTGTCTTCTCTGAATGGCTTTCTAATGACGCTCCAGTCAAAATCGGACCTAGCTTGCCATCCAGTCACAAGTCACCTTCTCGTCTCATCATACTGGATATTCTGTTTTTTCGACTTGTGTTGTGCCTTTCTGTTCATGTAATTGATACGTAGGTCGTCGTCCCTTTCCCTGTCATGCCGTGTCTTGCTTCGCATTGCCGTCCCTGCCTCGCTTTTTTGGATAACGAACCGCATGAAGATCATTGCCGCTTTGCACCAAAGGCGTTTGGTTTTGTCTGCAGGTCGTCCCTCAAGCTCGCTAAGACGGTGGACGCCGCCAGGTTCGTCCTCGAATTGACGTATGGATGTAATACCGAGCAAGATATCGCCAAGAAGTTGCTTGCCACTGTGGCTGTTCTGCCGCCCCATTGCCCCTCAGCAATCATCATATCATGCTTTGTTCCGTAAGCAGTGTGCTTGTCCGACCAGAGAAGGGTTATCTACGTACTTGGGGAAGGTGACGGAGCAAGACGCGCGCCATCAAGTTGTGCGTCTTCTCCGCGTGACAATCTGCCTTCATGGAGCAGAGTCTCTTGTTCATGGACGCGGCGCTTGCACGTGGTCATGCCCAATGGCGCCTGCGTCTTTTTTGTTTTTTTTTTTCGAAATGACGCAAGACGGTTCAAAAAAACGCACATGCTTGACCGCGTCGCTCCGTTGACCGTCTCTGCGACCATGTATATGTACATACCGGTATGTATGTATGTATATATCATACAGAGTACGGAGTAAAGCCGTTGAATATCCGGTGGCGCTTAGTGGCTTCTGCTCCGTCAGTCCATATCCATAAATAAGTCTATGATGGTGATTCCATCTGGACGTCAGAATGGAACGTTATCGGACTGCCAGAGAGAAGGGTGCTTGAATCCTGTACTGTACGTTATACACGCCTGAAGATTTGATTGGCCAGGACGGAAGTCGACATCTATTCTTCCACGACGCGGCGTGTGGTTGGCCCGAGTCTCACCGTTTACGTCTTTTGACCGTTTTTCGCTTTGTGGCCTCTACTCCGTACGGAGTACCTACCTCTACGGAGGGAGTATGTAGCCACTTTAGTTCCAGTTCTTTTTTCTTCTCTCTGACGGAGGAGGTTGGTTATCCACTGTGGGGTGCTGCAGAAGACGGGAAACATGGGAAAGTGCACGGGACGAGGGATCCACAACGCGCCAGTTTGCGTACGGTCAACCTCTTGATGATGTGCAGGGATTGCGGGAGGGGATTGCTGCCAGTAAGGACGGCTCGAAATGTTCTTCAACTCACTGCCGCGCATAGTCCCATAGAAGGCGCTGTGCGCACAATGATGTCGTTGCTGCTCCCGTCAAAAAGCCCACGCCAGAAGCAGACGAAGCAGACGAAGCAGACGAAGGCGGAAAGAAGGAAACGAGGTTGGGGCTTCTGCGGAGTACCTGCAGAGCAGCCTCAGAGCAGGCCTTCCACTCCACATGGGTCTTCTTCTCCCCCCTTTCCCCCACCCACCCCTCTCTTACCGCGCTGACCTGGGTCTCCGAAAAAAGTCCAGGATGCTCCCTCGAGGTACCTATGCTATGACAGGGGGCGGCGTGAGTCTTCGCAACGACACAACGACGTGGGTGGGTCGGCCAAACCAGCGTCGTACTGAGCCACCACTTTGGCCAAGTGTTCAGTGAGGTTTGCGGTTCAGGCTCAGATCGGCTCTGAAGCAAGTCTGCCGTCATTTCGGGCCAGCAAGTGTGTGCAAAGTCTCGTGATTTGGTTTTACCTGGGCAGAAAAGAGCGTGGACTCAGTACTGACTCTGACCCTCCGTGGTGGGTATCTATCCACTAGATAAATACGTCGCTTAATATGTCCTATTCGAGCTCCATGGCGGCTCAGCGTTGCTTCCTTGGGTTGCCTTGGACCGCCTTGGCTTGCCCTTGTTATTCTTAATCATTCCATCTCAATCACCATTGCAACGCCCACCGCTCGTATTGCGTCAGAAACGGCGGGCTTAATTAATAGGTCCTTCAAGCTACTCAATACTTGCTCTCTTTTCGTAGATGTCGTTGCCGTTGAGGCATTGCATATGTACGAATAAAGGAGATACGTATGTATGTACCTGTCTGGTTGTGTGCCATGTAGCCCCATCGCCCCGCCTCGCCTCGCCTTGTCCTGCCTTGCCATGCATGTGCATGTGCATGTGCATGTGCATGTGCATGTGCATGCATGTGCATTCTGTTTATGCCTTTGCATTGCCTTGCAGTGCCTTGCAGTGCCTTGTTTGTGCTTGTACGTATGTATATCCCTCTTCGTAGCATGGTTCTCAGACATCGTGCTTCGCAACTCCATGCGGGCCCTTCAGAGAGGGCAAACCTCAGAGACATTGGCATTGTCTCGCAAGAACTCCCATGGTGCATAGCAAGAGGAGGCATTTTCTCCAGAGCATGGCTGCGTAACTAATACCTATCAGACTTCGTCCTCCATACGCTGTACTTCGTACTTTACGGAGATACTCTACACGCTGTACTCTGTAGAATGGCAGAACAAAAGCGCGAACACATCGACTCAATACCAGCTGTCAGCAACGGTCCAGGGCTGGGCAGTAAAAGAAGCAAGCAAGCAAGGGCCAAAAGCCGGTCGCCCAAGGTGGGGGTCATGCGGCTTCAACGGCTTCTCCAAGCCATCATGTCGCAGACTCGCCACGCACTTTCTGCCATGCTGTGGAGAATTTTGCCGCCAACGTCGTCGAGCCGCGCTGCGTCGGGAGAGTCCGCGATCGTACATGCTGCGACTCCATACTATCCCTTGAGGGTTCAAGACATCTATGATCTTGCGCGGCGTACATCTTGCATCGGCCGTGCTGGGGCCGTCGAGGGTGTGATCCACGAACGGCTGCATAGGTAGTTGGCAGAGTCTGAAAAGCCAGCTTAATTGCATATTTCGGACGGTTCGTTTGCAATCTTGCTTAAAAAGATATGGAAATTCGGCTTGAATGCATAGATTCACCGTGCAGAGCGCATGAAAGTATCACGCTAGCCGGTCTCGCGTAAATGCCTGCATTAGGAAACAATGCCAAGTTAGCAGAGAATTCCGCCGTTTTCTCTATGCCAAAAGTGAAATCAGTTTTTGGCCCTTCACTTTTGGCATGACAACTTTTCAGGGAGCAAATGGCGCTGATCTTTTTTCAATTCGTGGTGGAAGAAGATGCTGATGACGACTTTTTCGCCTTGTAGTATCGATTCGTTGGTCCTGCAGTGCACTCGAAGCAGTGAAAAGAGTGCTCTTTCGACCCTGTTAACGCCTTCAAGAGTACAGCGTTGTTGCGGCGCAGTTGCAGCGAGTTTTAGCACTCGCGGGGGATGTTGGCCGCTAATCAAGGCGCTGGGACGGCGGGAAGCACTGGCGCTTCCACACCCCGCAGCGAGATGCCCGGTTACGAACGGAAGGCGGTGAAAAATGAATGTGCACGGAACGGTACAAAGTGAACGCCCCTCAGAGACCCCATATGTAACTTGTACCGGCCGGTCTTGGACTCTGCCCAGTGCCAAGTGTGCTGCGTTCGTGGTACACACCCCGAATCTAGCCAGACCTGTTTCGAATCCTTTTTGACCGAGCCGAGTTGTCGACCCGCGTCAGAAAACCAAACGAAAATCCTAAATGTTGTCCACTCCACCCGCTTTAGATGTTCCAGGGCTAAACTTAGAAGCGTGGTCTCCTCCGACTGAACATACGGGAGGTGCGGACAGCACGGCGGCGTCTACACCTTTTGACGCGTAGTTGCAAATCGCGCAATGCAACGCGCGATGCATTTCGAAGAATTTCCGTCCATGAAGCTTGCAGTTTGCAGTCTGATCCATCCCTACCGAAACTGCCGTCGATCCGCGCCGTGGGCATGCATGCAAGCCTAGTGGCGGTCCGACAGTTAAAGCTTGTACATGTGTACGTGCAGAATGCCACATGCTTACCTACTTTTGCTCGATAGGGTACCATTGACCGAACGGCCCTTGCTTGGTCTGGTGGGGCCTTGTGAATTCTCGTTGTCCATACTCCACAACAGCCAACGTGCACCCAGTCGCCTTCTGAGTCGTGGCAGACGTTCAGTCCAGGTGTGGACAAGTGGCTGAGACAGCGCGCCATCAGGTAACCTTGAGACGACCCTCTATCACACCGCTACTTTGCTCGATGGTGCAAAGGTACGGAGTGACTGAGCACTGAGCAGTGAGAACACAACTCCGTAGTTTCGAGATTGTCTGTTGACCATGAACGCTCGTATATTATCGGATGAAGTGGCATTCGACTGGAGCAGATGTCCAACAACTCGGCTTTTGAACGTCGATTGGCATTGGAGTTCGTGTCAAGGAAGGAAAGGTTGGCCGTCATGGTTCCTTCCTCAACAAAGCGCATTTGTGATCGTGCTTGCTCCCTCCACCTGGCACCTTCCCCTCCGACGTTTCTTCCCGTCTCGTCCAACCTCCTATTCTCCTGCGTCCTATCCCATCTTTTCTCCTATCTCAGCTACTGACTGGCATCGGCCCCGTCTCGTCCTAGACGTGGAATCATAGATATGTAATGTGCATGCATCTCGACTACAATATGATGGCTACCCTGGGGCCGGACGCAACTGCAGAGTCTTGCCCGCAATTTATACGTATAGCGTCTCGCTAATCAGCTCGTTTCAGCCTGGTACAACCAGAAGTTCATCCGTGTATTCAGTGGCAGGAAGACGAGTACATAGGTATATGTACATGGCTTCTAGGATGGCACCAGTTTCTTGTGTCTGGCCTGCCACATTCCACCGGTTTGTAGACCCACGAGCCATGTCTTGGAAGTTGAGAGCTCAACGAACACATGGCTAAGCACAGAGCACAACGCCTCCCATAATCAGACACGATATTTTTGTTTCGAGTGTCTCAAATGACAGCTGGTTCGGTATACGTATTCATAAATCAGTTCTACAATCACCGAGGCTGGGAGACAGCAGGTCACTCTCTACTCGGCTTCCAGTCCATAATGATTGGCAAAAACAATTGTGGCCGCACATAGCATAGTTCGAGGACTTGACTTCAATCAATGGCTCTCGTCGTGGTCCATGGGAAAGCAGCGTACATACTCGGTACACGGTTCAAAGTGCGCTGCGGCGTGCATCAATGGCTTCAATTGCTAATCCGAGCAATATGCTTGTACAGACGGCCCTCGTCAATTTTTCCAGCGTATCAGACGAACCCGTCATTTTGGCCGAAGGGCCCGAGACTGGCAATCTCGCAGCATCTTAATAACTGTTTCCCAATATGAAGATTGCATCATGTCGAAACCGTCATTTAACACACCCCCGTCCATCCAGTCTCACTAGACAGACATCCTTATCCACAAAATAGAACTCGAGGCTCCAGCAAGCCAGCGGCACACCAGCTAGCGATTCCTCAGTCCCTGCAGAAGCTGTGCGTTTTCCGTCCGCCCACCCCGACCGGGAAGATGGACGATGTTGGCTTGAGCACTTGCATTGCATGACAACACACAGCGGCTATCGCTCCATACCATGGCCAATCATGGGGATCTCAGAGTGACAGTCACAACGACCAAGGGGTTCCCTGTTCAGCCGTCTCAAAAGGTTGCTATGTACATGGAAATTGACAAGTACAGGTACAAATCCCGGTCATTCAACGCTCCCTACGGAGTAGAAAGCCTTCCCGCTCGGGATCCCGCTGCAGCAATCAGATCCTCAGATTTGGCCCCCTCCACCCATCTGGGCATCCACTTACCACCACATCACCTCACGCGAGTACATGTGTACATACGGAGCACGCTGTGCTGATTTCGGTGAAGAAGGGCCATTTGATTTGCCTGTTCCATCAGCTTGCCCCGCCTATTCTAAAGGCGGCCAGCAAGGCACTCTTCCGTAGGTGTGTGAGCCACGAAGAGAAATGCGACAAGAATTGACCCAGACTGACTTGATACAGTCCTTTCTTCAGTTATTCGGAGCTGTTTGGGATCGGGCAAAGTCACAGAGCGAGCCATGACCCTTAGCTTGTCTGTTCCACCCGGCACTTTTCTCGCGAGTACATAACTGGCAATTAGCGGAAGAGTAAGACTGGTGGAATCCGAATCTTGCCGACATGTAGTAAGTAATCCAATGAACGCCGACCACGTCTCTGCGGCACCATCATGAAGCCAAGTACATAACCCTATGCCGTGACCGGAAGCAATACCTATATCTACATACATAGCAGAACAAGTACGTTCCGAATCACGAAGGTTGATTCAAGATCATCGTGGCGGAGAGAGAACTTCCGCTAGTCGATCCACTAGAGCCGCCAGCAGCAGTCCGTATCGTACCGTACCTAGACATGTTGCTTGCTCGGCCCGCACATGGACTTTCTTGAAGTTTGGCCCAACAACCCATGGCAAGTCACAAGCGCGCCAAAAGCCAGAATCTGAAGGTGGAAGCAATGACATGCGCTCTTGAAGCGGCAACAGGACGCCATCGCTTTGCGAAAAAGAACATGCCACGCCTATTACACATAGGCTCTGGCTGTTGCGCAACCGCCTCAGAAGCTTGGAAAGGTAGAGACTAGAGAGGCATGATGCCGACATGCGGGCCGACATGCATGGACCGGCACTTGGCATTTTGCAACTCAGATTCCGTTCGTTCACACCAAAATACTCGCGATGAACGACACATTCAAGTACCTAGACGCAGTGAAGAAAAGACTGGACAAAACATGGATTCAAGCCAACTCGTTGGCCCTTTTTGCCATGTTTGCTTCCCAAGACCCTCGCTTGGCCGACTTACGAATCTTTCCAGAGGCTTTGTATCTAGGTACCTACATAATGGGGGGGGGCCTCTACATAATAGGTACAATATGTCAATATCCCTTGCATGGCCATTGGCGGCTCTCCCCACTCCAGTCTGGCTTAGCTCAACCCACAACGTCCCTCTGACTCCCCTCTCCAGTGTCCACCTGGCAGCAGCACAGGGCTGGTCAGATCTAGGTATGTACGTACATGTGTAAACGTAACAGCTCATCGCCAATCAGCAGACGCCATTTGCCCAGCCGAAGTTGAGAACTCCATTCGCCTGGTTCAGGCAGATAGGGACGTGAGCGCTTTTCGCGCTTTTCGAAGAAACCTACGGAATGCATGATGAGATGCTCAATAAGAAAGACCGACCAGACGTTGACTCCTCTGGATCTTGGTCGTGCCCGATCTGAATGAAGGGGCTCATGCCGTCGGTGCATTAGCTCTCCCGTCTCAACGAACATGGCATCGACCAGGGGAAGGACAAGGCAGCCCCAGCAGCAACCGCCATGCCATCTCCATGTGCCCTAGTGCAAGGACGGGTCAGTGCATATAACTGCCAGGTATGTATGCAACAGTAATGCAAGCTCAATGGGTATCCCGGGACAACTGTTGGGGATAGGCACGACGAATACGCAACTAGGACACGAGATGACTAGTATCTTGTCGTTACCGGCAAAAGGCGCGGCAGTCGCGTGTAGTGTGGGTGGCAGCTGCATGGCGGCATCGGGATAGGGAAGAAAGCCATGTGATATATCAAGCCACTGCGGGTAGGTATGGTGCGCATCGCAGCCATCCTCTTCTTCTTTGCAGACAGTTGCCTGTATTGACTCTGCAATGTGCATATGGCGGCGTTCTTGAGACTTGACCCGCTCACCAGACCCGGCCGGAAAGTAAGCAAGTGTGTAGAGCAGGCCGCGCAAAAGAGACGAGCCTTGTCGTCAACAAGCCGGACTGACTGCCTGATTCACTTGGTGGTAGTCCAGGAGGAAACAGGTCGAGTGCCATCATGTAACATGTTACCGTTTGATACGTGTAGGCTGATGTAGCATGTTATTGCACATTGAAGCCGCGACGATACGGCTGGTAATGACTGGCCAGTGCTCACTGCACACATGACATGACACGGGAGTCCTGGACAGGGCCGTTGATCCGGGGGAGTGCGGGTGGCGCATGGGTCGACACGCACTTTGAATGTTCCTTATTATGGGCAGGTTTTACCCGAATCACGGGATTTGACACGGAGCAGCGGACTTCTGAGCGACGGCTGGGGAATGACATGATCATATAATTAGTTTGCTCTGAAAGAGGTGGCTGGGTAAGGGCGATTCCGAATACAATGATACATAGGTGAATCGTGATGAGCTGGCTGGCTGGATCATCAGGATTCATCGGGGGGACAGGGCTGGGAGGCCAGTCTTTGACGACATGAACGGCGAGGCCTGCCAGGAAGGTGGAATGACATGTTTTTTTTTTTTTTCCGTTGACTTCTTCCTATCTCGTCTTTCGATATCTACTCCGTATGGACCGTAGTTTGTTTTGAACCGAGTCATCCGAGTCAATTTCTCGGGACGTGTTCTGGGAATCAAGTTGAAGTCAACGGGGGAGTCTTATTCCCTGTCGCCCGACATAGCTATGCCTCCATCTGGATGACGAGTTGGGAACATGGTTCTCGGCTAGCAGCGTCAAGAGGCTCGGCCTCCTGCTGGGACTTTTGAAACGGGCGATAGAATGCCTTTGCCAAGCCTCCGTGCCTGAAAACATGGCCCTTGGGCGAATCGAATCGATCCATGACGCTCCCAGAGGAGCTTTTCGCGGGGCCAGCTGTACCGTATCGTGTGGTACTACATATGTAGGTAATAGGTATATCTAGGGATATAAGGAAAAGGCACACGTATGATATGTAAAGGAATGACAAGGGGGAGAGAGAAGGCAGAATCGACAGCCTAGAGGGCCAGCCATGTCCCGGGCATGTTCCGGGGATGCAACTTGCAAGTGCGATTATGCAAAGACGTCGGACTACCTTGACTGGCCCCGGAACAACGTGCATGTGCAGCACAGCAGGCAATTGGGGGGAAAGACTGAGAACTTGTAAGAAACTGCAGCAAATGTGGTGAATTGCCTTTGTCGATACCTATGTAATTGAATTGTAGGTTATCGTTTATGGCAGACAACGAGACGACAGAGACTTATAAAACAAGACAACACAGACACTGACAGACGAAACCAACAGAGTCATGCTTGCCTGTCCATGCTTCTGACACGACTGCATCCTCCCCGGCTTTCATCTGTACGTGCGGGAACGGCCCTACAATGCTGCATGTTCATGTCTGCCCGAGGCTCCGAGCAGCATCTGAGCATCGTGGCTTTGCGTTGCTTTGCATTGCTCTCCTCTCCTCGCCTACTTGAAGATTTTGACGGCTCCGACACGGAAGCGCATGCCGTCCCCGCAAACTTCATTCGCGCATTCGCAACGACATACACAATCACGACACGGTAAGGCGTACTAAGGCCCCCATCGCCATCACATGCCATGGCCTGATCTAGAGCCTGCGCGGCACAGCGAAGGACGGACCCCCGGACCTGGACGTTTTGCAGCGGCTTTATTATTGCCCATGGGAGAATTGGATTGGATTGACTTGGACTTGGACTTCACCCCCCCCCTTGTGTTCCTACTTCTTTGCCTCGACGTAACGTGGAATTCGGCTCTGAGCACATGTGTATAATTGATGATCTTGTTGAGGGGTTTTGAAAAGCGTACAACCTTATCGGACATTTTATCCGCGGGCTGTGTTGCTAGGATGTGCAAGGCGAGTTGGGGACGAACCAAAGTACGTAAAAGAGTAAATGTGATGGAGATTTCAAGTTCGAACAAGGGCCTTTGGATCTTATCCCATGTGCCTGTGCATATCGACGAGTTTTGTGTGTCCTTTTGAGCATCTCTTTTTTTTTGCCACCGTGTCGGGTAGGTCATCGTCATTGGCGAGTTCGCTTCCAGGACGGGGGGGCCTGGGATATCACATCACGCAAGTGGCATTCCCTCCTTGACCTTGTCCACTCCATAATCAGCCTTCCCAGGGCGCATTCAGAGTCAGGTATGGTATGTAGGTACATACATATATATGTAGAGTAGAAGAGGGTTCTCGCATGGCCTACATGAGTCGAACGGCATTAGCCTCAAAGTCCGACAAAGCGCACGTTGTGGCGGTTACGCGACTTCCGCTAGCTAACTAGTCCACTTTCCCTCCAAACCTCGAGTCCGACTCCTCATATTAGTACGCCAAGTTCGTCTCCACCACTTGGCATCCGGCTGGTACATACATATAAGCGTGAAGATGATAAAACGACGACAGCGGTTCATCGTCCCGTCACGCGACGCCAACGTATCATCGCAGCCAAGCCCAGCACCAGTTACGTGGGAAACGAGACAAACAAGATAACCCGCAAAAAGAAACGCCAAGCAACATCCAAAGAGGCACCGGAAATCAGGAATACGATAGGCAGGCAGGGTGAAAACCAAAAAAAAAGCACAACAGTCTTTCAGCGGCTGCCATGCCACCGCTGCCCAAGCCCATCCCATCCCGTCGCGCGCCCTTTGACCCCTGGAATTCGTCTTCGACGGGTCACCAGCGCGCTGAAACTAGACCTGGCACCGGGTGGCGCGACACGCGGAGGAGAAAACTCGATGTGCAGTTTGGGGGGAGGCCTTCCTCAGCTCAGGAGGCTCAGGAGGCTCAGGAGGGAGATGACGCCCGAGGGAGCACAAGTTTGCCGCCACGCCGGAGCGTCGTCGATATGCTACGGAGACCTGGATTGATGAAGGCGGACGGCAAGGGCAGCAGAAATAGTGGCAAACACGGCGATGCCGAGCCACAGGAGTTGGTCCAGCAGGACCCAGGAACGATGGGCCTCCGACTCGGAGATGGCATCGTGCCTGAAGCTGGTACCGAAGCCGAAGCCAAGGTTGATGATAGCAAAGGAGAGAAAGTAAACGCTGCGTCTTCCCTCACCGAGTCCTCATCGTCACCGCTTCTGAAAAGGGGCATCTTTTCTGGCACATCTATCTACGTCAATGGAAGCACTTTCCCCCATATTTCAGACCATAAGCTGAAGTACCTTATTACTCAGCACGGGGGTTCCATGGCTCTGCACCTGGGGAGGCGGACGGTCACGCACGTGGTGCTGGGGACCTCGGGGAGAGGAGGCCTCGCGGGGGGGAAGATGGACAAGGAAGTGAGGAGGATGAGGGGCTGTGGTGTTTACTTTGTGGGGGTTGAATGGTGAGTCTTTTTCTGCTTTCCCTTTCTTGGCGTCTTGTTTCTTTTACCGCGTGGTTCTCGTGACGTGATGGCAGTTTCGTCTACACATGTCCTTTGGAAATTGGCAAGCGTTAGCGAACAGCTGCTCGCTTTTCTATGTAGTATGCGGGTATGCGGAATACCTAGAGCCCTGGGGCCTGGGTTGTTCCTACTCCGGTATCTGCCTGACTGGAATACGTTATTATGAGGGGAGATGTAAAACAGAAGAAGATCAAGAGGAAGGGGGATTGCCCGTTCGATTCGATAACCGAAGCCGATTCGCCCCTGCTTCGCGCTTCTATTGCAGCATTGCTGATTATCCGCCCCTCGTCGTATATGCACCATCTTGAACATGCAGCAAGCTAACGCGCGCTCTGGCCAGGATCCTCGAGAGTCTCAAGTCCGGCAAACGGCTGCCAGAGGCGCGCTTTTCTAATACCCGCTTGGCGAGCAGCGGACAGGCGAGTGTGTACGATCAGTTCATCAGTGGTAGGCCGTGAGGTTGGGGGTGCGTCAGACGGTGGATATGTAGTCATCATGTGGAAGGTATCAAGGGGAAGACATCAGGTTCTGGGAAGAACGATGCCAATGGGAACCGTGGCTTTCGTCTCGGACCATTTTGGTCGTTTTTCTTTTGGGCATCTTCTTCGGCGTTTTACAAATGACCAAGTCTCCTTTTGGGCACTGGGTCTTGGGGGGATACACCTTTCTAGCTGCACGGATTCTAAATTAGGATCTCCTGGGTCTGACGCGTGGTCTATCACGGGATGGGCAGCCCAATGGGGGCATGTCCAGCTGGCACCAGGCAATGAGGTATTTCTGGTTCGGTTCGGTTGGTGGCTCTGACGGGGTAAATTTCGATTTGGAGTTAGAGTCGGGGTATCATTAGCTGTTGGAGAACTGGTACGTGTTGGCTACAGGGCATATGTATGTGTACTACTACTAGTGTAAGAATAGCGAGATGAAAGAAAGAAGGAAGAAACAACGTGAGTGTTAGGTCCCTGCGTAAAGTTGGCGCAATAGTAGCCATGGAAGCAGTCTTTCTACCAGGCAGGCAGATACATGCATCACGCACACATGTCACGTCACACGCACACTCTCGCCCACATCGCATCGCAATCGCATCCGCGCTAGCCATCACATTCAAAGTCACACGTCAGGAAGAAGCACACAGTCAAGCTCTCCTGGCTCCATAGGCGGCGACACAAGGAGAAAAGAGACAACCACGCTAGAAATGAAGATTGTAATCCCCTCATGGACAGGACAATATGCCTCTAGGTATCTAGTAGCTGGCCCCCTTTTTTCTCACGTCGGAGACCTCACCGACAAACGTCACAGGCCGCACGAAAACGTGGAACAGATCGTCACTCTCTGTTTGTTGCTGCTACATCTGATGGGCCCTTTTGTGTGCATCGAGCTGCAGGATGGTGTGGTGGTGGTGGTGTACACAGGCAAAAGACGGTGAGGGATAAATGGGAAGAGGAAGGTTACACGGGTTGGTTGGCCGGAGGGGGGTGTCGTTATGTGCGTGTGTGTATGTACGTCTATGCATGTGTGTACATGTACATACATACATACATACATACAAGTACACACGTATCAGATCGAAATTGGAGATACAAGTTCCAAGACCAGCAAAAACACATTCATTCCGAGAATCGCGAAGAGCTCGCTCAGCGCTACGATAATCGTGGCGGCAGTGCATGTCGAAGCTGAACATGGGGCCAGATAGAAGACTCAAGACTCAAGATTCAAGACTCAAGACTCAAGATAGGCAGGCTATCGCTGCCGCCGGCCCGAGTCGTTCACTTGCATCGTCATCTCATGCATGACCTGACGACACAATCTTGGGTGGAAATAGGATACATCCATCTAAGAAAGGAAAGGCAAAGCATCCCTCTCGCTACATCTTAGCCCGCGGCCCGTCCACAGCCGCTGAGTGCTTTCCACCGCGCTTTTCAAAATATTCCCGTACCTTTTCCCTAGCCACAATCACGGCCGATGCGTCCTCAATCGTGCTCGGCACCGCGATCTGCGCGTCGAACCTCCCATACACCGCGTTCTCCACCAGATCGCGCAGGACACGCCGCAGAGACTTGCCGGAACGGGTCTTGGGGATCATGCCGTTTCCCTGGATGATGCCTCCAAGGGTGGCTATGGCGCCTACTTGTGTTCGCACGAGAGCCTGAATCTCGGCGGCTAGCTTGGCATCCGGTACGGCCGATGGCGGGTGCTCCGCGGTGGAGAGAGTGATGAAGGCAAAGGGGAGTTGGCCCTTGATGGCATCTGGAATACCGACGACGCCTGCCTCGGCGACGAGGGGATGCGACGTGATGGCTTGTTCGATTCCGCCTGCGCCGTTGTTAGCCTGCGTGTTGGTTCCATGTTTTATGTGTGCAATCTTGAACAAGCCCAGGACGAGAGGCGCCTCTGAACGGCTGGCTACATTGAGAGCGAAATAGAGCAGACAGACATTGGGCTAAAGAACGGGGCAAAGACTGACCACTTGACAGTCGATGAGCACTGACGTTGAGCACATCATCGTTTCTGCTCATGACGTAAACGTAACCCTCTTCATCAATGTAGCCCGCATCGCCCGTATCCAGCCACTTGCCGCCAAACCGTCTCAGATAACTCTTGTAGAACCTCTCCTCGTCTCGCCACAGAGTCCGGAACGCAGTCGGTGCCAAAGGCGTGCCCAGCACAAGGTTTCCCATGCTTCCTTTCTTTACCTGGCGCCCTGCGTCGTCCACAACGCGCACATCGAACCCGGGCATGGCCTTCCCAGCACTCCCCGGCCTCATTTCCGCCGGCGGGTGATCTCTAACGCGGGAGGCTCGGTCCTTTCCGCTGTGAGGCGCCAGGGCGCGTCCCGTCATGGGGGAACCAGATTCGCTGGACCACCAGTTGTCGACGACGTGGGCGTTTTCCGCTGCATACTTGGACAAAAGGTCCTGATACATGGAGATCAGGAAAGGTTCGCAGCGCTCCCCCGCGAGGAACAACGCCCGCAGTGAACGAAGCCCGCCTCCATGGCCGATAGCAGAGAGGAACTTGTTGTCCGGATCGTCTCGTTTGATCGCGCGCAGGGCTGTGGGGGCTGTGAACAAGACGTTTACCTTGTATTCCTCCACCACGCGCCAAAAGGCCGACGCATCGGGCGTGCCCACGGGCTTGCCTTCGTACAGAACCGTGGAAGCACCAGCCAGCAGTGGAGCATACACAATGTACGAATGGCCTACGACCCAGCCAATATCCGAGGCTGTGAAGACGACATCTCCTGGTCCGTGGACGTTGAAGAGATAGCTCATGGAGAGATGAAGCCCGACAACGTGGCCGGCCGCGTCTCGTACTACGCCCTTGGGCGCGCCGGTTGTGCCGGATGTGTGAATAATGTAGACGGCATCTGTGCTCGCTACCGGTACGCAGTCGGCTTTGATATTCCGAGCGCGGGCACTGCTGACGATGCTTTGCCACGAAGCCTGGCCACTGTTGTGGTCGGGATCCCAGCGAACTTGAGGCCGCTGCCATATCAGCGTCCGTGAAGGCTTGTGCGTCGAGATCTGGATGCCTTCCTCCACGAGCGGCTGATAGGGTATCGGAGGCTTGTTTCCGTCGATGCCGCACGACGCGGTGAGCATGGCGACGGGCTTACAGGATTCTATGCGGTGGGCGAGGGCATTAGAACCGAAGCCGCCAAAGACGACGGCATGAATAGCACCGAGGCGGTTGACTGCGTACATGGCTACCAGGGCGGCGGGTATCATGGGCACTGTAGCACCATCAGCTTCGATATGTATGGCCAGCACCAACGTAGTAATCAATATGAGGGCGTAGTATCTGCGGGCACAACATTAAACAAGGCGGACGGACGTAGTACAATCGTGAGTAGTGTATAATCCGACGTTTTACGAACAACGGTCCACAGCTCGTGAAGAAGATTGGTCGACTCTGGACTACTTTCGGTACAGAAACGATATGACTTACTGTATATCATGACGACATCTCCTTTTTGCACGCCCTCCTCCCGCAATGCGCCCGCAAGCACCTCCACCTCGCCCAGCAGATCACGATACGTCCACGTCTCCTTGGTCCCCGTCACGGGGCTATGAAAGTAGATGGCAACATGATGGCCCCTGCCAGCCGCTACATGCCGATCGATGCAGTTATAGCAGGTAGATATCTCGCCGCCCGGAAACCATTCCCAACTGTCGTGGGCACGGCCACCATCCCGGAGCGTGCGCTGGGTCCGACGCAGAGTGGCCGTGGGCTTTCGGTGCCAATGGAGGTGCTCGGCTTGATGAGCCCAGAACTCGTCCGGCCGTTCCAGGCTATACCGGAGCACGTCGTCTTGAAAATGGGAGCCTGCCTCTCGGGAGGCCATGGCTGTGATTCCTGTGAACAGCTTGGTCGGGAAGTAGGGGCCGGTCCGGGAGCCGATCGGGATAAGCGAAAGTGGGCGGGGCTGCGTACGGATTCGTGCAAGGAGACAAAGAGAAGAATGCCAGGTATGGGGAGGGAGAAGAGGAGGAAATGCCAAACCGCGTGCCATGTTTTATTTGGCCCTCGGTTTCGCGGGGCCGTGTACGTAATAAACACTCAATGGCGGAACATACCTTCCAAGGACAATCAATCCGTTCGGCGTACACGACTCGAGAGCGCGGAGAGCGGTGGATCCTTCGTGTCCGAAATATGTACCGAGGCTTGCCGGTTCCCTTCATCCTTGTTTCCGCGCCGTGCCGCCGCCCCGCTCTTGCCGTTTAGCTTTGCCGTTTGCCCATCCTCTGCCGCCAGCAAAGTCCAGGGGCTTGTCAAGCAAAGACTGGGAAACAGAAGGGACACGAAATGAACATTGTATTCCTGCTATCCGCGACTTTCAAGGTATTGTACCACCGGATAGTCAAGCAAGCCCGAGAGATGCTCGCGTCTCGTACGTACATGACAACAAGAATGCGGGCGGTTCTTTACTCCGCTCTGTGCCGCATCCGGCCGCTCTGTTGCGATGTCACCAATTTCTCTGACTGCCGGGTCCTGAGTTTGGGTCTGTCTTGTATCGGCATGTTTTCGTTTTCTTCTTCAATCAACTGAAGTTTGTCTTTACTTATGAATCCTGTTCCCACGGCATCAAGGTAGAGCTGCTCAGTGCTCATGGACAACAAGTGTCAAACGCGATACCTACCTGGCAAGTGTATCCCACTAGTGACTTCGTCTTTTGCATGCCAGGATTCTGGTAGATATTCCAATTATTTTGAGCTGCTTCTGGCAATATTCTTGGTCGAGATGACGGGAACTGAGTCATTGGGCAATGTAGCCTTGCCGAATCGATCATCGGTCCCATCTACAGCAGTGCTGTAATCTTCGTGTGCCTCAACTCAAACGACGTCGCTATTAGAATGAACAACAAAAGGCCATGTGAATGGATGATATGGCAGACTTGATCAACCTTGCCATAATGTCGTGCTATAAGTTGCTCCGGTAGCGCTCCGCGTTTTTCGTTCCAAGCCTGGGTCAATACATAAAAGAAAGTTCGGCAGCCGGCTTAGATTGAGACACAGGACTCCATCCATCTTGCGTTGTTGTCACATCTGATTGCTATTACTTTACACAAGGATATGAATAATTAGAAGTCGCATTTCTGCATCTCAAAGATTCTCTCAGGTCCAAGTTTTAGTTCGCAAATCTCGTCCTAATCAACCTTTGAAAACTTTTGCCCCCTTTGGAACGTCCAACAAACAGGAGCGACTGCAACTTCTGAGCTTCACACGCATCTCCGTTTCGACTCTCATGATCGGCCCTCAAAAGTAAATGCAGCATGTACTATAGATTTGCCAGTATAAATAGAGAAAGATGCTGCATCAAACGGAAAAGAAACACAAGTGCTTTATCATCTGGTACAGCTACATGCAGTTGAATCTTCTTCGTTGTCCCATCTTCCATCTCCTCCGCCCTTCACTTCCTCGGGACCTCTTCGCGGTATTTCTATCTCAAGACCTCAGCGTGAAGAGAACCTCGAGACTAAGAAAAACTCGTCCGCTAAGGGGACATCAAGGTCAAGGAAACCAGGCATCACACCCTAGTAAAACAAGTTGAGATCAAACTCATCATCTACGAACCAGTCATACCGGCTCGCCACGTCCGGAGGCGAATACGGGGGATACTCCAACACGTGCGAATGAATGCTCCCCGGCGGCAATCCACTTGCCGAAACGTAGCCGCGCTGCTGCTGCAATTCTTGATCGCCACGACGTACGTCCATGTATGTCAAAGGTGCACCGCTAGGCCCAACACCAAGCATGGCCGGCATAAGCAATGGCGAAGACGTCGGCGACGGCAACGCCCCATACTTGTCCTTGTAAAACCACTTCCGCAGCTGTTGAACAAGCCGGAAAGACCTGCCGAGCGGCTGACCCCCATCCAGAGCGAGGAGGTCTCTCGCGACAAAAGTGACACGGTCTAGATACTGCTCCAGACGGAGATTGCCAATCAGCCAAACTGTGCTCCCGTTCGTTTTGGAAAGCTTCACGGCTTTGTAGAGCTTGCACAAGAGGACAAGTGAGTAGGTGACTCTGGCGCCGTAGATGTGCGGCGACAGCGTCAGTAGATCAGTGACTGGGAGCCCCAGGAAACAGTTTAGCAATCCGTGCGCGGCGGCCACGAGCTCGCGCAGCATGAGCAGCTTGGGAGTACTCATTTCTGCGGTGGCAAAGGTGCAAGTTTGGACAGAGTGGCACGTAAAGGGGGCTCGGAACTCGTGGATATTGTGGTCGACATGCATTGCCGGCTCGTGGGCGTACATTGAGACCGAGAGTTTACCAAACTCGATAAGAGCTAGACGGAACGAGTTGGAGAAATTGAAGGAGCAAGTTAGCACAGAAACTTGGCCAATCGGGCCCCTTTTGAACAGGGATGGGAGTACCAATGGAGTGTGAAGAAAAGAAGGAGTATTGTTTCGGCAATTAGGCATCATCTCTCACCCACCTTCTTGCATCACGTCCTCTTCGCCGCTGCTCTTCCAGGTTTTGACGCGCTCTCGGAAGTCCCGGGCGATTTCCACGGCAATGTCCTCACAGACAGACGCCCATTCGCGTTCATCGCTGAGGGATAGCTGTCGACCCACGTCTTGACAAAGCTGCTCTAGTTGGACCATTTCGCAGAAGATATCGTCAGAGGGGGCAGCCTGTGCGTTCTGAAAACGTCGTATGAACGTGTCCATGTCGGAAAACAAGTTCATCATGGTGGGTTGTCGCAGAATCAGCGAGATGCTACATTCCAGGTCAGTGCTTTCTTCCAGATTGTAAAAGAAGCGATGCAACGAAAATAGAAATACGTAGAGACACATGCAGAGGAATAATGATAAAAGGGGGGAAAACATTACCTCATGGACAAGTGATAGCATCCAAGCCAGGCTCGCTGCGCTTCAGCCAGATCCCATGTTTCCCCGCCTCCATTAACATCTTGCGCGTGGCCGACCTTGTCCAGTCCAAGACCAACCGCCATGGTCACCATCATGTGGATCAGTTGCGTCAGACTGAATTGTTCCCGACTATCCGACGCTCGATACCACAGCGCCGACAGCTGGAGCGACTGAACAAGCTCGAGCGACTGCTCCTCCCGCACAATGACATGCTCGACTAGGACAGACCTCGCCTGCGAAAGCAACTCTCTCTGCTGATTCAAGGCGCAGAACTCGTGCGAAGCCACGCTCAGAATGAATAGAAAGAGAATCGGCTTCGTCGCCCGCAGGGACTGGTAGTTTGTGCCAGGCGCAAGGACTACCATGGGACACTTGGGAAGAAACGCCTCCAAATAGTAATCAAAGACTTTTTGGGCCACATCTCGACTGATGAGCAAGCCGCCCTCAAGGCCTATCTTCTGGTTCTCGACGGCCGGTGCAGGTCTTGGTTCTACTTCAGTGTCAGCAATCACAGTGGCTTTCCATGGAACTTGGGGTGTTTGGGGGGCGGGAAACTCCAAAGCTCACCCTCGGGCAATGTCCTCTCTTCGGTCGTGCTCCGTCCTCGACGCCTTCTGCGCCTCAGTCTTGGATCCTGAGGGGGGACCGCTCCCGGTGTGTTTTCAAAGACACAAGGCTTCCCCAGCCGCAAGCACCTGGAACAACTATCCCCTGGCGCGTTGGGCATCTTCTCGCACCGAGTCTTGTGCGCTTTGCACTCATAGCAAGTCAAAATCTTCACAGGATTGCTGCTCCAAGGACGTAGCATGTTGTCGAAGACATCAGTTGCATGGGCCGCTCCCCTCTTCCTGGCTCTGCCATTATTCATCGACGAGGAGCTGGGTGGTGCTTGTGCAATAGGCGGCGGAGGAGGCGGCGGCGGTGCTGCCACTGCTACAGGCGGCGGCGGCGTCGGCAGCGCCGGTGCTATAGTCCGAAATCCCTGCAGAGCACGCGCTGCCTCCAACGACGGATCATAATAGAAGGTCGGCGTCACGTAGCTGTCTGGAACGGCGGGCGTTGGCTGCTCCGGCTCCGGAGTGTTGTCGAACTTGAAACTGAGAAAAGACATGCTGCTGCGCTCATCGTGGTGCAAGCTGTTTGACGAGAGACAGATTGTGTGTTTGGTGTGTATAGGTATATATATACACTTTTTTGCCGATTTGTCTTCTTAGTTTCCTCTCTATCTTCGTTGTCGTCCTTTCTCTTTTCTCCTTGTCCCCCTTGTGCCTCTTTCTTCTTCTTTTTTCGCCTATTTCTTTTCCTCTCTCCTCCGTCGTTCTCGCGTTCCTCTTTGTGGTTGTTTTCGTCGTCTATTCCTCCTTTATCTGGCCCTGTTGCTGATCCGGGGTCCCCTGATTTGCCTTCTTAGACCGACGACGAGCTTGGGACGAGAAGGGGCCAGCGGTTTGTTAGAACTGAAAGCGGTGCGTGCGTGTAGAAGTGAAAGGGACCTATTGATGGTCCAAGTTGTACCCGAGGACCCAAGCAAGAACCTTTCTCAAGCTGCATTCGCCAGGGTCGGCTCAGTCACGTGCTGGCTGCAATACATCCTGGAAATAAGACGCACGTGGCGGAAATTCCCTTTAGGAAGGAGTGCATAAAGAGCGGACGCCGGATGCGACTCGCGAGATGCCCGGCTCTTTCTGCCGGAGTGGCGATTGGCTGATGTCGGAAAGACGACCTTTTTGCTGCTGGCTGGCTGTGACCGAGGCTCCCTCCGCGGAGGAAAGTCGGGAGGCCGAAGAGGAGCGCACACTTCGCCCTCGACTCCCTAATAATTATTATAGTAGGTAAGCCAGCAGACCCAGCGACCACGCAGTAGGAGGCTGTCAACCATCCGAAGGGATGTTCATGTCGTGAGAGAGCTTTGGGTTCTGCAGCTATGTTCTTCCTGCCCTGCGCCACACTCTATATGTACATGGTACGTACATTTGGCAGCCAACGAGACATAATTGAGAATGCGCCTTGACGTTGACGTGGAAGTCGAAAAACTAAATGTGGTCCTGGCACAATGCGGTAATTAATGGCTCACCAGTCGAATTGGCATGCGGGCCGCAGTCGGTCCTCTGTTGTGGTCTTTCTTTATCAGAGCATCTTCATGATACATAGAGTGCCTATCTACGGTCCGTCGAATGAACATTGTGTATTCGTTGTCTGTGTGTTGTCCATCGGTCTGTCTATCCGGAAACAGCAGCAGTTTTAGCCTCTAAAGCCAGCCACAGTCACTCGGCATCACCACCTCGATCGATTCGTTCCGTCCAGCTTTGATTCGTGGCTACATAGCCGGAAACGACGCAGCAGAACCAGCGCTAGTATTGGAATGATTGGACAAGCTGCATCGCATGCTCGAAGTGAGTTGTAAAGATCTGGCGACTCGCCTAGAATATGTAACAATCAACCCCAACTCAAACATGGAGAACATCGTGTCATGTTGGGCTTACATCCTCTTGACTCATACGAGGAATGTTGGGCAACTCAAAACATTCACACGATTTCAAAACAAAACTCGGAGCCGGAACGCGTCTTTATATGAATTGTCAAATGTAGGTCGTGAAAGATCCCAGTATCCTATTGGTAAAGGCACATTATATACCAAGCGCCGAAAAAAAAAAAGTAATTAAGACCGCACACAAGCCGTTCTGAAGAAGTATATCTCCTCCCTGACTTATGGTCCTCATCCCAATGGACCTGATTTTATATAAAAACCAGACATTCGCCAGGATTGTATTTGTATGTTCGTGACCCAATCAAGTTTCTATAGACATCCGAAAGAATTCGCTAGACCATCCGTTTCTCCACGTGCTGCCAACCACTGGCGACTCTCTCGCTCCAAGCGCGTCTGTCAGGCCAAGTTTGAGAGCAAGAAAAGGGCTACTCCATATTGGCTGTCCGCGGCTCAGGAAGACCCGAGTCGCGGGAATCAGACACGAGTGGCGAAGGCACTCATCCATGTAGGTTGATTTACAGGACGAAAGCAGCCAAACCGACAATACCGGCCAGACCAGCGCCAGAGAGAGCGGCGGCCTTGCCAGCACCGGCGGTAGGGACGGTGGTGGGCTGGCCCTTGGTGGGGGTCATGACGAGGCCACCGGTAGGAGGGACAGTGCCGGCGGGCTCAGTGGCAGCAGGCTCAGTGGCAGCAGGCTCGGTGGCAGCGGGCTCGGTGTTGACGGGGTTGCTGGGGGCAGTAGAGCTAAGAGAGAAATTAGTGATGCTCACAATTGGTGTTTTGATCCGATTCCGCTGAGCAAAGAATCACACGGGACGATACTTACCAGGTGTGGCAGACAACGGCTGGGGTAGAGATGACGGGCCTGGTAATGGTGCAAGGGCAGTTGGTGATGGTCAAGGTGGTGGCCTATTTCTACTTGTCAATCCATGTCGCGGGATTTGTTTCAGACAGTACGAGATCGAAAGGGGAGACAATGGGGGGAGGCGCTAGGACCAGAGAAGGCACGTCGTCGCTCGTGGATGTTTCTTACCTTGGTGGCGATGTAGACCTTGTCGCCGTGGGTGATGCGGGCAGGTCCAGGGCAGTAGGTGACGTACTGGTCGACGACCTCGGTGACGACCTGGGTGCCGTTCTTGGAGGACCAGGCCTGGGCGCCGACAGCGGCAGCGATGAGAGCGGTAGCGTACTTCATTTTTGCGGTTGTTGGAGAGAAGACTCGAGTTTGGTTGATAAACGAATGTAAGTGACAGGAAGTCGGATTTACAAAGGCTTAGCGAGTGTGAATGTGTGGGTGACGAGGAAAGGAAGGGCAAGAGCGAGAGCAGACGAGGGGAGACTGGATGCGCATCTTTATAAGGAGCATTGGAGGCTGTGGGGGCCCCCCTGTAAGATGGATGACCGGGGAGGGAGTCAGAGGCCAGCAGCTACCCAGATTACCATCAGGTTCTGGTCTGGTTGCTGGTTGTCTGTTGTGCGTTCTGGTTCTGGCCGTCTTGGGCTGGCAGAAGACACATAGGTACCGGGAGGGTGTGGAAAGACGAGGGAGCGGCCAGGGTTCAGCACCGACCCAAGACTAACACAATAGGTTCTGTGTTGCAACCTGCGCCCTTTCCGTCTGCCGCACAGATGTCAGGCATGACTGAGGCGAGATGATGGTGGTGGCGAGCAGTGATTCAGGAACAGCGACGTTGAGGACGTGGATGCCGCACGCAGGTGGGGGAACACCAAGGAGGCGCGTGACGGCCCGACAGGGGAAAAGGTGTTCGGGCCAATCACAGCCAAGCAGCACAATGTCAGAAACCCGCCGACCGTTTCTCGTTTTGCTGTGGGCGGCGTGGGCGGACAAATGGATGTCTGTCTTGGTGAATTGCACTAGACCAAGTGGGCTTGAGCGGGGCACCAATGCAGGGGAATGAGGCAGGGGTCGTTCGGCCTGGGATTGGATTGGATGCTGCGAAGAGTCAGCCTGATAAATGGCCAGGACATGTAAGGTACTCGTTCCTGCACTATGAGCTAGGTGTCTACACGTGTACCCAGTCTGTCTTCCTTCTCGCCACTGCTCGGAAATGCCGTTACAGCCAGTTGATTGGCGAGGAATCCAATAAAGCCAGTCCGGTCCGGCGTCGCGAAGCCATTTATGATTTCGCAGCGCCCGAACCGCAGGCTTCGTTCCTGGACTAGTGGAGGGGCGATTGGTCTCCTCGGCTAGAGCGGGCTAAGTTAGTTAGGGCTTCGCCGGAGCAGTGCGGCCACCTGGCCAATGCTCCCAAACGAGCAGCAGCTGGCCACCGTTCCAAGTGTGTACCATGGCAGACCGTTCCAAGCAATGGCCACAGCCTACGGATCGGAGCAGCATGTGGAATGCCCGCCACGAGATGAGCACCGATCCCCTGGCCCAGCTCGGGGGCCTTGGCCTGTCGATATGCATGTACAGAACCAGATTGACACGAACAACGGAAAAAACGAGATGATTTGAGAAAAAATTAGAGCAACAGATTCGTACTGCATCCGGACCCGCGCTGACTTCCATATCTTTCCGCCGATTACGTGTCTCCTTCGTACCGAGAAATTGGCAACTCGTGACCGCCGCGCCCCTTTTCGGTTCTACAGAGAATGCGTATTACACACGAGGACAGACCGAACCGCAGCGGGCTTTTCAGAGGAAGATCTGTCAGCCGCCATACTTGACTGGGGAGTACATACGGGGTACATAGGTACAATATGTACGTACACATAATCATTTGTGTGTGAGGGGAAAAAGGGGGAACGGAACTGCCATGCCGAGTCACGCGGCCTGTCACACACCGGGGTGGGATGTAGCCGAAGCGCATTTCATTTCGACAAATCAAGGCACAAAGAAAAAGAAATAGGGCTCCCCATCCCCCCAAGACCCAAGTCGGACGAAATAAGAAGACAAAAGCGCCACGCCCGCAAGATATAAGATAGACATTTTACAACAGTCAAGACGGATCGAGAAGCGGCGTGTTTGTTTTTCCTAGTTTGGTAAGTAGGCTCATAGGCGTCTTGTCTTGCATGCGATCTTATCTCTATGTATTCATTTAGTAGTGCAGCCATTACTCCGTATTCTCCGCGCGAGAGAGACTGCAATTTCATTGTCCTCGTCTTCAATCTGCCTCTCCTCGCGCCAAGGTCCGATTTTAGGAACCGCTAATGCAGGAACCGGTGCTGCCAAAGCGTTGCGGCGTGGCGAGCGCCCAGGAATGAGGAGGGGTGGGTGCCATCAGCCAATGTCACTCACCTCTGCCCGGTGTTGGACAGAGCGCGTGGCGCTGAGGGGCAGTGCAGTGCTGGTTATTACACATTACATATTCCGTAGAAGCTGATGGACATGGCGCTGAGGAACATCAAAGGTCGAGTCGTGTCTGAGAGCATCATACTCGGGTGATCATGTCCATCGTGGCAGAAATATGATGTGATCTGATTGACTGGTCTGCTGTCTCCTGTCCAACAAATGGCCCAAACTGTAGGAGTGCCTCTGATAAGATGACTCACGAGAAGTCCAGCCCATTTCAACATCATATGTATCATACTGTCATATCATAGGTATTTATCATCATAAATACATACTTCGTCGTCTACCTCCCCTTCCCGCTTCCCCTTTCCCGTTCCTCGTTTTGTTCCTGGTACCTGACTGCACACCAAACAAAGTGGCGTTCACGATGCGACCCACGGACTGCCCTGTCCAATCGTCGATGGAAACCCCCCCCCCCCCCCCCCATAAATTGAAAAAGGCCTTTTGACTGTTGGTGGCGGTTTGCCGAGCGACCGAGACAAAGATCATTTTGCAATTTCCCCCTGTTATTGCCTCTGATCAGTGATTAAGTACACCCTTTGGGCCAATCAGCGGGTTCTGCGAGACACACCGAGGTGCGGAGTTTGTTGATGTTGATGTTGATGCAGCTGTTGTCATGTCTGGTTCGAGGAGGGATTGTTGCACCCTGTCATTGTTGCTGGGAAGTAGCATTGCGTGCCTGACATTTGTCTGACGGTGATCAGTTCCATCATCATCCATCATCATCGCCCAAGACGAACGGCAAGGAGTCACAGACAAATCGGCGCAAGGGGCTTGCCGTCAGAGTCTTGTTTCTCGTGCTCGTGGGGCACCACCTTTTCCCTCCCTTTTGTGGGCGTTTCTGGGCGTCCATGTGCGCTCACGATTGGGTGCTGCAACTTCGTCCCGAACATTGAACAAGGCAAAAAACTCTGGGCGTGAACCATGGCAAATTGTGTTCATCTCGTCGTTGATGATGAAGAACTTTGTCTTTGACGTCTGCAGCGCTGCATGCAAGGTCCTGCCGGGCAAGAAATGGCCAAAACCTTACAGACAGATTGGTAGGCAAAACAGCGAACACTCGAACTCTGTGTGTACATCATCATGGAGTTATTTGCCGCTCTCGTACGAAGTACAGATACTACATACCTACCTGCAGACTTGTCTGTACATATATGATATATGTAACTATACCTACATACGGAGTACATAGAGATCATGCACTGTGCACTGTGCACTGTGCAGCAAGGTGCCGCTCCATCCAGCAATAACCCAATACGTACGTGGGATGCACATGCTTGCGGCCTTTCGTCTGTGTGACAGCCTACAGGCCCTCGAAGCCCCCTTGCTCGTTGCGGCGATATGCTGCCGAGGTAAGATAAGCCCCTATCTTCAAGAGAAATGCGACCTTTATTTTTAAACCATCAGGATTGCCAACTAATCAGTTCGTATTTTCGAGTGCTGTTCCCTTTTTTTTTTAACACGGCGACTGGGGGGTTCAAAGACGCTAGTATCTGCTTTCTGCCACGTTTATTGCCACCGAAATTCGCCCTTCGCAAGATCTATTCGCTGCGGCGCTGACTGCGGTTGTCGGTGTTGGCTCAAGATGTCCAATTTACGTGTATCTCGTCCTACGGACATGTCAAGCCTTGACAACGCCGTGTGAATCCCCCCCCGTCACCGACCTGTGAAGAGTGCTCAAATCGGCAACCATCGTGACCATCATCCCGCGAAGACAACCCGATTTTCGATGCACATCTTTTCTTCGCGTACCACATTCCTGCTGAGCGGGCCGTTGCGTGCCAAGACAAGACGCCACCCAATGGGTTCGCACCCGAAGCGTGCCTCGGCTTGTGGTGTAAGGGCAGAAGAGAGAGCATTATGTAGTAATGTCGTCATGGACGAAAGGCGAGGACCACGCCGTCGACCGGGTTCACCATGACTTTTTCTCTGCCTTGTCAAGACTGGGCTCACATGCGGATGAGTCGTCGTTTTTGAGCTGCTACAAATTCCCTGGAAAGAAAGACATTCACTTGTTTGTTCTTCTTGCGCCATAATTTGCACACTTGCGTTGGGAACCCCCCAATCTGACAACAATCACAATGGCCACCATGAAAGCTGTGGGTATGTCACTCCTCTGCTCATTAGTCCACCAAGATGCCCTCAATAGCATCAGGGCCACACTACATCATACAAATCTGATCGCCATCAGAAACTAACATCACCCCAGACATCAAAGGCTCCAAAGGCGAACGCGACGCCCTCTATATCAACCCCAACACCCCCCTCCCGACCCCCTCCGAAGGCCAAGTCCTCGTCAAGATCAAAGCCTTTGGCATCAACCGGATGGACATCATCCAGCGCCGCGGCCTATACCCCGTCCCCCCGCAAGCTCCTTCCACACTCGGCGTAGAATTCAGCGGCACCATCCACTCCCTCGGCCAAGGCCACCACGACGGCTTCCAACTCGGCGACGAGGTCTTCGGTCTCGCCTACGGGGGCGCCTACGCGGAATACATCGCCATCAGCTCCAAGATGCTCCTGCACAAACCCCCGCACATGACCTTCACGCAGGCGGCCGCCGTACCCGAAGCCTGGATCACCGCCACGCAGGCCCTGCACATGGTTCTCGGCTTCGCAGCCGGGAAATCCATTCTCTGGCACGCGGGGGCCTCAGGGGTTGGCATCGCGGGCATACAGCTCTCCCGCGCGGCGGGCGCTGGCGCCATCTACGCGACTGCGGGCTCGGACGAGAAATGCAGCTTCTTGACCTCGGAGTTGGGTGCCACTGCGGCGTTTAACTACAAGACCCAGGATTGGGTCCAGAGCATCAAGAACGCGACGCAGGGTCGGGGCGTGGACTTCATTGTGGATTTTGTTGGCGCTGACTACTGGCATAGGAATCTTGATGTGGCGGCGAGAGATGCCCGCATCGTTCTATTAGGGACCTTGAGCGGTACCAAGGTCCCAGAGGTAGACGTGTCGCAGATCTTGTTCAAGAGGCTTCGTATTGAGGGGAGTGCGCTGCGAAGCAGAGATGAGGAGTATCAGAGGAAGTTGAGGGATCGGCTGGAGGCGTATGCGCCGCAGTTTGAGGCGGGGGAGCTGAAGATCATTGTGGACAAGGTGATGCCGTGGGAGGATATCCAGGGGGCGCATCGGTATATGGAGGAGGCGAGGAATACGGGCAAGATTGTGTGCACGATTCCATAGGGGTGGGTAGACCATCATCGACCGTGGCCCGTATTGCTCGACAGGCTAGTAAAAAAAAGAGCAAGAGAGAAAGAGAGCTAAGTAAAACAAGACTGAGGCTACGTAAGATATACAAATCAGTGAACAAAGCAGACGAGACACCTGTGGTATCCGTTTTGCCTACATTCCATCATCCATCGCTGCGTGCATGTTAGTGCTCTTTGATCCATTTCAGCATCTGCTCGTACGCCACGGCCTGTGCCTCGGATATAGATGCGTCGGCATAGGATCCAACAACGGCGAAGCCTATTTCAGTTTTCTGGTCAGCAATCGCAATTCTCGACTCGAGTCTCATCTTTCATCAACAAACCGACAATGCTTCATAACAACGTGGGAGCTTACCGTGTGGAACTCCCGGGTATACCTGCACCTCATGCTCCAAGTCCTCCATCATATCCTCACCCGCCACCCGCACCGCCTCTGGAAATAACGGATCATCCTCCACGCACACCAAAGTCAACGGAGCTTTCAGATTTTTAAAGTCATCCGGAGTGACTGACGCCGCGTGCGCCAGCGCGCCAGCCCTGATATACGGTCCCTTTTTCTCCCCATCGCTATCGCTCTCCTGGGCCAACAGTAAAACAAAGCGGGCTCCCACGCAGTACCCTACACAGTAGATGCCGTCGCCGTTCTTGATGACCTCCGCAAACTGCTCTTGTGCCGCCTCAAGAATCTTGTGGAGAATGGGCATCACCTTGTCGGGCGTGACACGGGCGAGCCACATGTCGATCATGAAGGACTTGGTGACTTCGGCAGCCTTGAGCTTGACCTGCTCGAGTATAGAGGTAGAACCATCGGCAATGGCCGTGGAGGCAGACGAGGTGTCGCCCGAGAGGAAATCGGGCATGAGCACCAGGAAGCCTTCCGAGGCGAACTTGTCGGCTTGGATCTGGTTGTTGAGGGACTGGATGCCGGTGCCGCCGGTGAGGAGGAGGAGAAGTTTGGAGGGCGCGTGAGGGTAGTCGGCTGGCTTGGAGATATAGACCTATAATTTGCCGATGAAGGCACATCTGTCAGCGAGTCAGATCGCGACGCACGGGGGCAAGGATTCTCGGGGTTGATGATGTGTTTGACTGCTTACATCGACTTCATTGAGCTTGATGACTTCACCGGTGGATGACTGGCCGCTTGCTGGATTACGAAGGCACTTGTGAGCTTGATAAACAAGGCCTCCCGTCTTTCGTCAAGGCAAAGGCCGCTGCGCCTACTCACGAGTTGGGCGATCGGTCACGCAGTGCTCGCCCATCGTGGGGCCGGTCTGGGCGGGAGTGTCGCCTGGGATGAAGGGGTTTTTTTGCTGCGGGGTGAGATGCTCCTGCGCGTCGCTCTCTGGAGACTTTGTGGCGTTTTCTACGTCGGCCATGATGAGATTCGGGGCTGTTTGATGCGGCAAGATTGTCGGCTGTAGATGTTTGCACCTTGTTGTCAAGTGGTCGGTTGGACAGTTGGACAATGCGAAGCTTAATAAGTGGAGGGGCGTAATGTCATCAAGCGTCTTCGTTGTGGCGCGCCCTGATCTCTGCGCCCAGTACGAAGTACCTACATAGGAGGTACCTACTGTAATGTAGGTACAACTAGTGCGGGGCCATTTCCACTAAACGCGCGGGACGCGTCGCGAGTTCATGTCCGCAGCTCACACCCACTCAGATTCAACATCCTGCCTTGCGTTTGCCCAAGCCAGAAGAAAATCTGCAACGCAAACCTGTCCTCCCAAAAAAGATTCTCACAGCAGCCATCATGAATGCCGCATCTGCCCTATCAAAGGGGTCGCTTGAGTACGTTCTTCCCCCTCTTGCCCGCACGTTCCCGTCATTGACAGTCAGCCTGCAGTGTCATTTTCAATGACCCCGACAAAGCCGCCAAATTGTTTCCGGTCCCCGTCATGCAATGTCTCCAAGTCAAGCCCATGGGCGCCTCAGCTACCGGCGGCGAACGCTTCAGACTGGTCATGAGTGATGGCGACCATTATGTGCAGGCCATGCTCGCCACCCAGGCTAACCACGTCATTCACGACGGCAAATTGGTGCGAGGCAGCTTTGCTCGCGTCAAGCAGTACACGCCGAACAACCTCAAAGGAAAAAAGTAAGTGACGTGCTGTCTTTTTCCAGAGGTTCCAATGAAGCATGGATGGAGTGGCTGACTATCCCCCAAAGCATCTTGGTTATTCTCGACATTGAAGTCATCGAAGCCCTCGGCGTGCAAGAAAAAATTGGCAACCCGACTGCTGTTGAATCCAGCGAGGCCAAGCCCGCCGCGATGACCGGCAACGACTTTTACGGCGTCAAGAAGGAAGAGAACAGATCGCAAGCCATGTCTTCGAGACCAGCCACCGCGCACGACGGAAGCAACATCTACCCCATTGAGGGCTTGTCGCCCTTCCAACACAAGTGGACCATCAAGGCACGCGTGTCGATGAAGTCCGACATTAAAACATGGCACAAGCCCACGGGAGAGGGCAAGCTCTTCAGCGTCAACCTGCTGGATGAGAGCGGCGAGATCAAGGCGACGGGCTTCAACGATCAGTGCGACGCCTTCTATGAAGTCTTGCAGGAAGGTTCCGTGTATTACATCTCCAGCCCGTGCCGCGTGCAGCTGGCCAAGAAACAATTCAGCAACCTGTCGAATGACTACGAGATCACGTTTGAACGCGACACGAGGATCGAAAAGGCCGAAGACCAGTCCAATGTCCCGCAGGTGCGCTTCAATTTCTGCACCATCCAAGATCTACAAAATGTCGAAAAGGACAACACGGTCGATGTCATTGGCGTGCTCAAGGATGTCGGCGAAGTCACCTCCTTCACGTCCAAGAACTCAGGCAAGCCGTTTGAAAAGCGCGACCTCACCCTCGTCGACGACACAGGCTACTCAGTTCGCATCACCATCTGGGGCAAGACCGCCAACGCCTTCGAGACCAACCCCGAGTCCGTCGTCGCCTTCAAAGGCGCCAAGGTATCCGACTTTGGCGGCAAGAGTCTCAGTCTCCTCTCCTCAGGCACCATGAGCGTCGACCCGGACATCCCCGACGCCCACCGCCTCAAGGGCTGGTTCGACTCCGCCGGCCGCAACGACAGCTTCGCCACCCACCAAAATATGGCCAGCATAGGCTCCGCCACCGGCCGCAAAGACGAGCTCAAGACAATCGCCCAGGTCAAGGACGAGAACCTCGGCATGGACGACACAGCCTATTACACCGTCAAAGCCACAATCGTCTTTGTCAAGCAAGAAAACTTTTGCTACCCAGCCTGTCTCAAGGAAGGCTGCAACAAGAAAGTCATGGACAACGGCGACGGAACCTGGCACTGCGAAAAATGCAGCCTTTCTCACAACAGGCCCGACTACCGCTACATTGTGTCGCTCAATGTCGCGGACCACACTAGCCATCAGTGGCTGAGCTGCTTCAACGAAACCGGCCTCCTCATCTTTGGCATCTCCGCGAATGAGCTCATGGAGATGAAGGAGGCAGATGAGGCCAAGTTTCTAGATGTTTTTGAGGCGGTGAATTGCAAAAAGTTTAGTTTCCGGTGCAGGGCTAAAATGGATAATTTTGGAGACGTGCAAAGGTATATACAGGCACACACAACTTCCCCGAGATTCTACACATATTCACACAGAGAGGATATTAACGCTGACATATGAAAAAAAAAAAAAAAAAAAAAAAAATAAAAAAAAAAAAAAAAAAAAAAAAAAAAAAAAAAAAAAGGAAAAGGAAAAGGAAAAGGAAAAGGAAGAAAGTGAAAGAAGGAGGTGAAGAAGAGAAAGAAGATAAGGTTCAAATGAACTAGTAAAGAGAACAGAGCGTGAGAGCAGAACTCCCGTTGATGCAAAATGTTTTTGAATAGCCGACCCGAGAACTGTTGTGCCAGCTCTTTCCTCATATGACAGGACCAGGGGTTGGTGTTCTTTACAAGTCGTAAAACTCCCAGCCATCTCCCACGCCCGTCCAGGACTTGTCTTTGTCCGGGGGGACTTGGGACTGTCTTGTGACTGGCGCAAACTCACTTCTGAGCTCTTCATTCAGTCACAGTTCCTCGTCCTCTAGCTCGGACGGCTTCAAAAGACCGCCAACTTTTTGCCGTCTTTCCTTGTCGGCCAGCTTGGCTTCGCGTTCTTGTTGCTCCTTTTCTTCTTGGAACAACTCTGCATTGTCGCCGACGAATTCCTTGAGCGATACGAGGAAATCTCGCAGATGTAGTCGGAATTTATCGTATGTCGTGTTGAGCGTTAACATCCCTTCCACAAAGGTGGTCACTTGGGCACTAAATCAGGAGTCAGTAGCAAATAGCGGATTGGGCAGACAATAAATCGCCATCAAATGTTCATCTTTCTTGTCTTGGTGAGAACGAGGGGGTTGTAACATACACCTGTAGGTTGGAGAACGCGTTCCGTAGCACAGTGATCACTGAGGTAGTTAGGTAGTCCTTGTTGGGGGTCCCAGGCTGAGCTTGACCGGGCGTGTAGATTGGTCCCTGGATTTTGGGTTGAGTGCCATCGGCTGGATGAGCATAGTAGAACAGCTTCATGAGCAACATGGATTGCGTTTTGAACCCAGCCTTGTGATCATTGTCTGTAATTACAAACAGAACATCCTGCAGAATTGACATGAAGAAGCGCTGGAAGAAGTTATTAGCGGTTCCCGCATCCGTCTTCTCAGCAATATTGGTGATCACTTCGAGACACATGGAAAGTCCCGCAGCTTCCACGTCACGGTTGTCGTGTTTGAAGGCCCAAGAGCACGAATCAATGACGAACTTGAATCGTGTGTTCTCCAGCTTCAGCAATGCGGGGAAGCAATGCAAGTTGATGGTACGGAGTAGATTGAAAAATTCCACCCGATGCTCTGGGTAGTCGGAGAAATTCTGGTTGATCATACTCAGAGTACTGTCAAACACATTCTCCAAGATTGCGGGCACCTGATCCTCCATCAAAGCAGACAGTTTGTTGATGAGTGTCGTCATGGCCTTGAGTACTTCTGCATCACGAGCCCCGGCAACGTTGCGATTGTAATCGACAAGAACGCAGTCAAGCAACGGCGGCACCATCTGGGTTCGAATTCCCTGCAAGTCCTCTGCTTTTTCGAGATACGTCTCAATGAGCTTCAAGATTTCTTTCTTGATGGTTCGCAATCCGCGAACTTTGGGCATCTTGGTGGCCACCTCGCCTGTTCAATCATAGCAAAGCATTAGCAAGTCAATGGGATTTACTTTGAGGGGATTTACGTCAATGTATTGTGAATCCTCCTTTGCGTACCGTCTCGAGTCACAGCTTCCGAAATCAGAGTGCTGGTGGCGCGGTATATCTCCAACATGTCGTGATAGATACGGCCGATTTGCGGATAAAAGTAAGGTCCGACAGAGGTGCAGGCGGCGACATTGGTTTTCATGATGTTTCCGATAATCTTGATAGTCTCGGCATTCTGCAGGAAGGACGGGTCCTTTGCCGCCGACTTGATGATCTCACTCCAAGCACCATTGGGCAGACTCATCAAATCAGATAACAGGCGTTCTTGTTGATGCTTGTTGCCCTGTGCCGCTACCATGTAGCCACAAGCCTCGTAAAACGTGTGGATCTGCTGGGGAGAGAGATCAACTGTAATCTTGCCCATTACTCTAACAATCTCGTCAATAAATGGCTCCTTCTCGCTAGGCTGGAGTGCCACAAAATGTCGACGGCATTGTCTGGCAATTTTGATGAAGGTATCGCAAGCCATGTCTTGCACACCTATAAAGTAATCATCCTAGTTTAGCATCGAAGACTGGGCCGTTTCGCAAGCAAAAGAGGGGCAGTCAGAAATAAGGGGGTTTGGGGAGAGGATGAACTCGTACCTTCATGAGACTCATGCATAAACTCGAACAGTTTGTTGACGACCGTCTTAAGGAATTTCCAGTGGGCCTTCAGGAACCGAGGATATTGGCCGACAATGTACATGATGTTGCTCGCCACGACAGCCTTGTTATCCTTGCCACGCTTCATCTCGGTTAGGCCCAAGAGGTCCTTGATGACCGTAACGAGGAAGCGCTTCTCAGTTTCCTCATTCATAGCCAAAGAGATGGATCCGATAGCCCAGCACAAGACGTTGCAGTTGTTCCATGACCATTCGGATCCGTCCACCTGGCGGGCTAGCTTCTCCGTCATGATGTTTTCCGTATCGACCACATCTAAGTGGGTCAGGTAGACCAAGCACTCTCTGATTGTCTTGTATAGTTGAACAGTATCGCTTTCCTTGACGAATTCCCTCACGATTTCTCCCTCGTCGTTCTCCACGACAAGCACTTCTTCGGGTCGGACCATTTTCTCAATCATGACAAGCCGTAGATTGGAAAGGATCTCGTTGTACATATTCTTTCGGAGAGGATAGGCCGCCAACGCGGATTGATAGGGAGCGGTGCCGGTGGGTGCGCCAGCAATGGCCGACAGCGGGTTGGCGTCTGCAACGGGGAGCTGCTGCATCTCCTCATATAGTTCCTGAACCAGCTTGAGCCAGTAATCGAGGCAGATTTTGAAAATTTCACGGTCGTCGATGGAAGATATTCTGATCAGGTAGTAGTGTCCATGCATGAGATAGTCTCTGTTTGGGAGTTTTTCGATGAGCTGTGACGCAGAAGTCGTTAGCAACAAGACCGCTCGCGTGGACCAAATGGTGGAGGAGAGCCTGATCTTCCAGAACTCACATGCAGATGTGATCCAAAGAAATTGCTAAGAAAGAGAGCAAGGTTTTGGATGAACTCTTGGTCCTTCGAATTGGCCAAACGGTACGTCTTCTTCAAATCCAGCGAAACGGGAATAAGATTCGAGATAGTGCCCAATGTTTCGGTGAACATTTTGACTATTTGCTCCTGGTACTGGGCGGACTGGGCAGTTCCACCGGTTTGGAGGCCTCCAATTTCCGTTAGGCACTGAAGAGTAATGTTACGGAATTCTGGAGCGGCGAGAAAGCGCGTGCGCAGAGTCTCGATCAGGTCCGTCTCGAAAATATAGCCCAGAGGAATCCAGTTGCAGAACCGCAAGAGAGTCTCGAGAGTTTCTTGGATAAGGCTGGGTAGGTCGGCTGTAGCGAGAATACTTTGACACATCTGGAAGATCTGTGAGAATTCAGCACACATTGTCTGCTTGAGACTCCTCGTCTTGGTCGACGTCATCTTCTCGGCCGAGTAATCGAAAACCTCTTCAGAGAGCAACCGTAAGACGATCATGTTGTTCTCACAAACAGAGAGGCCTGCGTGACAAGAGGTCAAGATCTCATTGATAAACGAAGGCCAGTAGTGAGGCCATTCTTGCTTGAGTAGAGACACGAGAACAAGATTGAGCTTGTTTAGCAGCGTCTTGTTTGTCCTCAAAGATTCCTCAGTCTTCGCAGTATGGAGGATGAATTGCACAATAAAGTTTCGAACACCTATCCGAGTAAATTAGATGTCAGAGCGCAAGTCTACAGCGAGCTGGATTCTATTTGGCACGTACCCAGACACTGATCACGGGGTATAACCTTCCATCTCGTCATAATAACATTGTCCAGCACCTGCAAACCCAGGTCTTGAAGCACGGGCAAGGTTAGTATTCTACACAGAATGCTTATGCTTCTTTACTTAAAAAAGGCGGGCGACCTGTTACAAGAAGCAGGCAAGCCCTTGTCCCCTTCGATTCTTTCCTGGTGTGGTTCGTGTACACGTACATTTTGTTTGGGGGTATTGCGCGGTGGTGAGAATCGCATCCACCAGAAGCCATGAGTTCGGGTCTTCTTTGAACTGACATCGCAAAGTTAGCTTGCAGTAAGATTGCGTTGGTCACCAGGTAGCTAAAGCAGCTTCAAGCTTTTCGCAAGTCAATCAATGTCGGGTGTCGAGTCAGATTTTGTAGGGAGGTTCTTCCCTGTCTTTGCCAAAGTCGATACTCTCGGCGGTAGGTGGATAGAAGATTGGATGGCATTTATTTACCTGGTTCAACGCGATTTGGGCGGCTTTTTGCTGCAGAGAGCAAACGGAAGAAACAGAAACAAAGAAGCGTCAGTGCACATGGCCAAGGTGAGAGTACTTGGGGTTCATTTCTGGCGGGATAAAAACACGTACCGGCTCCCCGCGACCTTCGTAAAAGGTCTGACACAATTTGTCGAGCTCTTCAATCGTGACAGCCATGGTCTTAGCAAGACGAGGCTAGCGACGAAGAGGAGCAAAACCAAGGGCGGGGAAAGAAAGGTCTCGCAATCGGCAGACGAAGGCGAAGCTCACGCAGCGCACACGATGAAGGACGTGTGCAGCGCGTCGCAGCAAAGATGACAGCTCTGACGGGGTGTAAAAGGCGAGGGATCTCTCTTTTGGGGGGTGAAAGGGAGAGGCGGATAAAATGCGGCGAGGGTGTGAGGAGGCAGCAGCTTGCGTCGCGAGGTCATGAGAATGCTGGTAGAGACTGGAGAACTGGAGAGGCGCTGGGACTCTGATGCAAAGGGAGGCTGGGGGCGGCAACAGTGGGTATTAGGTGCAGGTGCCAGGCTTCAGCGGGTCCATTCGGTAGACAGAACAGTCAGGAAAACGCAGAGAACACGCGGGAACCACGCAAGGCAACCCGGACGGCAGGCAAGATAGGTCACAAGTCACAAGTCACAAGTCACAAGTCACAAGCGTGATATTATGCCAGGCCTCTACTGGCTCTGCATGCACGTCTACTGCCAGCTTACTGCGGCTCTGGCATTTAAAACGTTGGGATCCGACGACTCGCTTTCGGGTCTGTGTATGTGTACAGCGCGACGGTTACTGCGACGCTGCAGATCCGCGTACTCGGTACCTTCGCGTGCGCGCGATGCCGTGCGACTGCGATCGATCGTCTTTGGTCCTTCCGGCAAGGCTGTGGCACCAAGTTGCTGACAGTTAAGCGCCTGTTTGCCCGCCTTGGAATGCAATCTCCCTCATGGTAGTGTTTCGGTCTAGATACATATTATATATCATCTCGCGTGTCTTTCTTGCTTGTCGGCTTCGAAATGGACCCGCAAAGGCAGAAGATAGGTATGTGTACATACATACATACATACAACCCATCGACGTGCATACGGCAGCACATCTAATCGCAAGGGCGGCACTCATTCATTCTTTCTACTCACTCACAAGTCTAGCCATTCATAACGTAATGCACGTGTGAACATATCTGCGGGAAGGAGCAAAAATTAGGGGAGAAAGTGATGGGTGTTGCACGAACACGCCGTGCTCGTGCCCAGAGCTTGGTCCCCCCGGTCTACCTCACAACATGCTTCTCTTCCACTCGCAACACGTCGGTCCCTTCAGTCACGGCTTATATCCGCACTCAGCCAGAGCGTCCCGCAGAGCCTGCAGGGCGTTGTCGACGTCGCTTTTCTTGGGGTCCATCTAGAGCAGAGAAACATTAGAAATTCGCTGGACAGTGACGCAATGCAGGAGCAGAGAAGCGCAAACATACAGCCGATGGTCCCATGTGACCGAACCTCACATATTTGCTGCCAATCTCCTTGTGCAGACCGCCGGCGAAGATGATACCCTTGTTCAACAGCTTGGGAAGAAGGTCGGGGCCGCTGACGCTATCGGGCAGATAGATTGCAGTCATCGCGTGAGCCTGGTCTTCGCGCTTGGCGGCAACTACCTTTAGGCCAAGGTCGGCCACAGCCTTCTTGACCTTGTTGGAGACTTCAATGTGCTTCTGGAAGCGCTCCGACAGAGGACGAGCCAGGACCTGGCTGACAGCAGTGTGCAAGGCGCGGATAAGCTGAGGCGAAGGAGTAGAGAAGTAAGAGGGCTTCTTGGCCTCGTAATTTTGCATGACTGGACGCTGGTTTTAGCTACTCATCTTCTATTCTCTTCTGCCATGGCATAAAACAAGTTGAGTCGGGCAATGCTTACCGGGAAGCCAACGCTTCATGGAAGCAAAGTAGGTGGCTGGCTCAGTCTTGCGGTTCTTGACCACATTGATAGCACGCCCGCTGAACATGGAAATGGACAGACCGGTAGGGCATCCGATAGCTTTTTGGCTGGCAGTAATGACACCATCCAGACCCCATTCGTCAAAGGCAATCTCCTCGCAGGCAACACTGCAGACGCCGTCGGCGATGATCAAGGTTTCTGGAGACACGCGCTTGACCAGGTCGGTCAAGGGTTTGAGCTCAAACAAGACGCCCGTGGAAGTATCAACGTGAGTTGCGGTGATGAGCTTGTACTTCTTTTCCTTGAGCGCCTTCTCGATCTCGTCGAGCTGCGGTCGACTGCCAACGGCCCCAGTAATGGTGGTGACCTTGGCGCCGTAAGCGGCGAAGCAATCGGCGAATGCATCACCAAAGTAGCCGCTGCTCAGAACGAGAACATCCTCGCCTGGTTCCACCAGGTTGACGGCAACAATGTCCCAGCCCAGAGTGCCGGAACCGTTGATGACGAAGGGTTGCGAAGCTGGGTTGGTGGTTTGGAACAGCTTGCGCAACATAGCCAGGGTGTCCCCAAAAATTGATACAAAAGCAGGCCCAACATGGCTCTCACTGTTGATTTCATTTCATGAGCCGCCAGCCCGTCAGTCAAAAAATACCGCCATGACAGCCCGCTCCTTCGTGATCAACGCTGCCAATGGGCCAGTTGAGTCTCTTGAGTGAAGGCGCGCTTATGTGACGTACCTGAAGTGGGACATGGACTGGAGCACTGCATCGTCGAACTCGATCGGTCCGGGTATCATCAGGACAGGGTGAGCAGCTTGGGACGACATGTTGGCTGTGGTGCGGCTGTTTGAGAGATTGAATAGGTCGTCGCAGCAATGTCTGTGATAGTCATCGAGGTGGTTGCGGCAAGTTACAACTGGGTGGTAACTCTAACTCTGTACGCGTATGATGGAGATGATGGACGTGGCGGGGCACCTCAACTTAATGAGACCAACGAGACGCGCGCATGGACACTTGAACTTATACAAGTGAGCATTATACAAGCATGCTTCTTTGACCACGATAGTTCAACAAACGCATCTGCAAAGACAGGCGCTATTTGCGTATTCGCTGTCCCCTTCGGTCAGGAGGGTATGATTAAACAACACGAGTTGCCTCGGTCCAATTCGAGAGAATTACGTCACAGCTCCCAATGTTGAATGTACCTCCTCCCGGAGTGAGTCCCGCCAAATGCAACCACCAAAGGAACATCAACTGTGGCTACCTGCTGCTCGTGCAAGCCCCAACAATCCTGTAGAACTTTGTAAACCATGGTGATTTCTTGATTTCTCTACCCGTTTTCGTCCTTCCTTTTGTGCCCTTTTCTCACTTCATCTTCACATCAGGCAAGCAAGCTGTCGACTGGAACACAAGCCCGATCCGCCTACCCTAATGCGCGTCGACGCACTCACCCACGTCCACGCCTCCACCTGCCACTCATACCACACCTTGCTATCGTCCGTCTGTCGCCACATGCTAACCTCGAGTTCCGTGTCTGCCGGGAACGAGAGCGGCTCCTTGAGTGGGAAGAAAATGGGAAACCAGGAAATCATGTCCTTGCTCTTGCGGTCAATACGCTCGGGATGCGTGCTGATCTCGACCTTGTTCCGGTCCTCGGGGCTCAAGTCCTGATCAAGTCGCGATGCATAGAGGGTAGACTCAAAGTAGCCGGCCAGACCATGAGTGACGCCCTGCGTGCGACACACGTAGGTTATGTGGCAGGATCGCGAGTTGTGGTCGTTGGCACCCGCTGCGCCGGCCATGCTGCCGCCGCCGCCGCCCATAATGCCTCCCGAGCGACGCGCCTCGATGCTCTGCAGCATAGATTCCGGGATCGGGTGGGTGAATTCCCAGGCTTGCTGGAAACGCGGGTGCCCGGGGACCTTTTGACATACAAAGTCAAGGGCGTACAGGCGCACAACCCAGGGAGTGCTGAAGGCGGTGGCCTCGGTAGCGGAGCGAGCAAGGATGTCGGCGTGGAGTTTGGGCGTGGAAATGGGCGTCATGTGCGCGGTATAGGATTGCGGGATGGAGATGCCGTGCGGTTGGGCGAGGACGTGCTGGATGCCGTCTAGACATTCGGGCGAGAGCTCGTTGTCTCCGAATGAGCCTAGGAGTTCTGAAATGAGTATGTCTACTTTGCCGTAGACGGGCTCTGTCGCCGTCGCCGCTTCTGTTTGCGTACTCGACAAGGCCGAGGCCGATGATGCCACAAGAGGCCCTTTCCAGGCTCGCATGTCTGTCTTGACGACATTGACCTTGCTGCCCCAGACGGTCTGGTTCTGGCGCAAGAGGTAAACGTAGGCGTTGGGGTTCTTTTCCACGGCCCAGACTTGCACTTTCACTTGCGTCAACTCGGCCGCTTTGAGGGCGCGCGTGACAAGCGGTCCTCTTCCCGAGCCGGCTACGGCAATAACGATAGCCCCGTCCTCAGACGATGTTGGCAAGTTGAATTCTTTCCATTCGGACAGAGCCTCAATGACAGCAGCCTCATACTGGTCGTACTTGACGGGGTCGCCCTCAAAGACCTCGTAGGTGGCTGATTCCAGATTGTCCGACAACGGCTGCAGAGGCGACTGCAGCCAATCCTGAAAGCTCGTCAATGTTGGTGACTCGAGCGCTCCAAAGGGCGGTTGCTGATTCTCCAGCCATTGCAGATATGCGATATGAGCATCAGCACCGGCGCGCACCATTGATAGGCCCTGAGTCGTCGAAGTGACGGCTGCCGAGCTATGAGCATGAGCAGCGCCAAGGGTCGGGAAGTCCGCCTCCGTCATGGGAGGTCGGTTGTCCATGGACAGAATGGACATGTCGTCCACCTTAAAGTTAGAAGCATCAGGGCCGACGTCACAGAGAAGAATCCACGGAGCCGCTCTTAGTCGCATGTAGCTGAAGATCATTTCCTGGTGGTTCTTCGAGAGTGTTGGGTATCCGGACTTGTTCTTCTGAAATGCGTTCGCCCCAATGGTCAAGTAATGCATAGGCTCCGCGAACCATCTGTTTTGCAAGTCCTTTTCGGGCATGACTTTGGGAATCCGAAGGGCTGCAAGATGGAATCAGAAACAGAAATCAGGTCAGTCTTCTTTCCGTGTCTGTGTTACAGGGAAGACAATATAGACCCTTTTCCGACATCATGGTAATGAAGTAGAAAAGGCGGTCATGATCAAAGAGATGAAGAGACTCACCGACATGTAATCTCAGATTATAGTTGCATGTACTCCTCACATGGTGCCATGATGCCCACGCCGCAAACAAGTCGAGTTCCTCCGACCCATTTGCTGTTGCTGCCCTCTGGTGCCCCTTCCCCTTATTTGACTGCAACTCCAGCGACGCCAGCGTCTCGACAGCCTGCCCATCCACCGGCTCCCGATACATGGGCATGTGAATCAAGAAGTTCAAGCTACTCCCAATCGTCAGAGCTTCCTGCACCGCGCGCGAGTACTGCGCCAAAGCCTGGTTCCCGCCATTAGGGGAGGCATCGCGGCTCGGCCCAGCAATGACAATGCTCCGCACGCCGCAAAATTTGGCATAGTTGACCTCGAGATTCAGTACCTGGCGCGAAATGCTCGCTATCAAAGGATTCGTGGAGCACATGTCAATCCAGGGACTGATGTACGCCGTATACGTGTTTACTGCGGGCGACGGAAACAAGCCCGTGTCATCGGGAGTAAGCGGTGGAATGATGGGGTCGGCTCGTGATGCGGTCAGCGTGCTGGTGGGTGCTTCTGCGGCTTGGTCCAAGAGCGAGAGATGGTCTGAGACGAGCTTGAAGACTCTTGATTTGAAGTGTCGGTTCGTGACTGGTGTCGTGGCGAAGTTGATCTATAAGGAAATAACAACAGAAAGAGGGAGCGCTGGTCAGCCGACTCTATGAATTTGGCCACCTCTTGAATTTCCTGCATATTCTGGACTCGTAGCTTTTTTATTGCACGAAAGAGGAGCATCATATCACAACTTACACCTTGGTTGAGCAGATATCCATACTGCAGATCCGTGAGAGGCGTGTCTCGAGTCGTGCTATGATTTCCAAGGTGAAAAGCCGGGCTTTGTGGCCCGAAGGAATCGCCCATAGACATTTCAGGTGCTTCAAAAGACATCGCCTAAGACTGCAGGCGAGAAATGTCCCACCAGACTTCTTCGATGCGTGACTCGATAGCTTGCTGGGCGCGGATTTGCCTTGACTTGAATCAACAGGACCAATGTCCTCGCTCGAGATCAATTGTACCTTTCAAAACGACCTTACGGCAAACCAACAAGACTGACTTGCTTGACAGTAGGTGTTATCAAGAGATGATGGTGGCGGGGGATTGCACAAGATTTGTTGACCGTACGAGTCTGTGATGCTACTTTTTTTGTGGTACCTGGTGAAGTGAGATGGAGGTGCGCACAGTGGGCGCTCATGGTGTAGTGCAAGACGTCCTTCGAGGCATCACTCCGCAGGTTCCATGATCCGTTTATGCATTCACGCTGCAATTTCGGTATCTCCCGGGCATTATAGAAGCTTTTTACTACCTTTTGTTCTTCGATTCGCGCCGTCCGTCACATTCATCGTGAATTCAACGTCTCATCGTTCGCACACTGTTCTCAAGCAAGGGTCCCTTTTATCGATAAGGTCAGGCAGGCTAAGGTCGCGCCAAAAAATTCGATCTCCAGATACGTCAGCTCCACCTGGCCGAGACAAAACGAAATTCCTCACAAGTCTGCAACAGCTGAGGCCACCCGGCAATTTTCCGTTTGATAGTGAGTGCATCACTGCAATTTGGGACAGGAGGCTCGACAAAAGAGCGACCTTCTCGGCCCCACTATCCACATTGAAAAGACTCAAAATATGTCGGATTTGCACGAACCGAGGACCAGCAAACGCGCCAGCGCCAACGCCAACGCCGACGAGACATCTAGGAAAAAGTCGAGGATGGGAGACGGCGCCAAGGGCGGAGAAAAGTATAATCCATACCTGGCGCACATGGATCAAGACACCACAAATGGCTGGGGCGATGAGCCATCGTCAGGGTCTGCTCTGGCGGGCATGACACGCCGCGAGACGACAGCAGCGCAGGCTGCCAAGGCAGAGGACTCGGCTACGAATCCATTCACAGGACAGCCTCATTCCCAAAAATACTTTGGTATTTTGGAGACGCGCAGGAACTTGCCTGTTCACAAACAAAGGTATGGAAGGATCTATGCGCCCAAGTCAACTGCCGATTCTCACCAGGAGAGAAAGGACAAAGTTGTGAAATCGAGATGGCCTAGCCGGTGACGACTAACATGAGGCGCAAACAGACAAGAGTTTCTCGATAAATACCATTCGACTCAAATTCTCGTCTTCGTCGGTGAGACGGGTTCCGGGAAAACGACTCAGATCCCCCAGTACGTTGTGTACGATGAGATGCCCAAAGTCACCGGCAAGCTCGTGGCGTGCACTCAACCCCGTCGAGTCGCGGCCACCTCAGTTGCACAGCGAGTCGCCGATGAGATGGACGTGCCGCTGGGCGATGAAGTCGGGTATAGCGTACGTTTCGACGACTGCTCCAGCTCCAAGACCATGCTCAAGTACATGACAGACGGTATGCTTCTGCGAGAAGCCATGCACGACCACGACATGACGCGCTACAGCTGCATCATTCTCGACGAAGCCCACGAACGTACCCTCGCGACCGATATCCTCATGGCTCTTTTAAAGCAGATTGCCGCTCGGCGGGCTGATCTGAAGATCATTGTCATGTCTGCCACGCTAGATGCGCAGAAATTCCAAAAATACTTCAACGATGCTCCGCTTTTGGCCGTGCCCGGTCGAACGTTCCCTGTCGAGATTTTCTACACACCCGAGCCGGAGAAGGACTACGTTGAGGCTGCGATACGGACGGTGCTGCAGATCCATGCGTCCGAGGGCGAGGGCGACATCCTGCTCTTCCTGACCGGCGAGGATGAAATTGAAGACGCCTGTCGCAAGATCAATCTGGAGGCAGACGAGCTGCAACGAGAAGTCGATGCTGGGCCCATCGCCGTGTACCCTCTGTACGGTACTCTGCCTCCTCACCAGCAACAGCGCATCTTTGACAAGGCGCCTCCACCGCTCCGAAAGGGCGGCCGTTCCGGTCGCAAGGTAGTGGTGTCGACCAACATTGCCGAAACCTCCCTGACCATTGACGGCATCGTGTACGTCGTCGATCCCGGATTCAGCAAGCAAAAAATCTACAACCCCCGCATCCGAGTCGAATCGCTGCTCGTATCCCCCATTTCCAAGGCCTCAGCCTCCCAGCGCGCCGGTCGTGCTGGTCGTACTAAGCCCGGAAAGTGCTTCCGCTTGTACACCGAGAAGGCGTTCAAGAACGAACTGATCGAACAGACGTACCCGGAAATCCTGCGCTCCAACCTCGCCAACACGGTCCTGGAGCTCAAGAAACTCGGCGTAGAAGATCTCGTGCACTTTGATCTCATGGACCCCCCCGCGCCAGAAACCATGATGCGAGCACTCGAGGAACTCAACTACCTCGCCTGCCTCGATGACGACGGCGAGCTGACCACGCTGGGAAGTCTGGCTTCCGAATTCCCCCTGGACCCTTGCCTGGCCGTCATGCTGATCTCGTCGCCCGAATTCTATTGCTCCAACGAGATCCTCTCCATCACATCGCTCCTCTCCGTGCCCCAGATCTTCTCGCGTCCTGCCAACAACCGCAAGCGCGCCGACGAGATGAAGTCGCACTTTAGCCACCCAGATGGAGATCACTTGACTCTGCTCAACGCCTACCACGCCTTCAAGGGCCAGGCGACCTCTGACCCGAGCGGCGTCAAGCAGTGGTGCCACGAGCACTTCCTCTCGTACCGTCACTTGTCCAGTGCGGACAGCGTCCGCGCACAGCTGAAGCGCATCATGGAGACACATGGCCTGGACCTCATTTCTACTCCATTTGAGGACAAGAATTACTATAACAATATCCGGAGGGCTCTCCTGTCGGGCTTCTTCATGCAGGTCGCTATGAAGGAGAGCTCGGGCAAGATCTACCGTACTGTCAAGGATGACCAGGCTGTCATGATTCATCCGTCTACTGTGCTACGGACGGACTTTGACTGGGTTCTGTACAATGAATTTGTGCTGACGTCGAAGCAGTACATTCGTACATGTACTGCGATTCGGCCAGAGTGGTTGATGGTATGTTCAAAACACATTTCGAGCATATCTTCTAGGCGTCGTTCTTTTTCTTCTTTTTTGGTTTCATTTTTTCATGTGTTTTCCCTCTCTTGGCATGATCCTTCTCTTCATGCCTGTGCTGACCATGTATCCTCTCACACAGGAAATCGCACCAGTATACTACGACCTCGATACCTTTGAGCCAGGAGAAATCAAGAGATCGCTTACCAGAGCGGGAGAAAAGAAGAGGCGAAGGGAGGCCATGAAGGCTGGACGACGATAGATAATGCTATGCATTTCTCGTCGGCTAGGCATTCCAGCGTCGACGAGGTTACAGCATAACGCTGGACAGAAGCTCGGAGAATGAATTGAAGGACCTTATTACGGAGCCATGATTCGATCGCGAGGGCCTCTCAGTTCGACTAGCATAGTCGTGTGAGCGTCATGCAGAATATCAAGCCTTGTATGCAAGGCACTCTGTTGGGAATGCTGAAAAAGACAAGTCGGGGCGATAATCCTGACGAGACAATAGGAGTACCGTACCATACATTATGCGTCCACTAAGTGGTATCTTGGGCGTATTACTAGGAACGGAGCTTCCTGATTTATTTTTTTTTGTGGCTTATTTGCGGGACCCTGTTCAGAGCAAGTAGAAAGAGGGGAAGGAGAACATGTGGAAATAGAACCAGGGGCAAGTACGAAAGAGAGCATGCACCTTCGTAATAGAAGGGGGCGTTTGCAAGAAGGCAAAAAGCGGCGCCCTGAATAAAAAGCTTACTTCTGCTTACACCGCAACGGCAATGGGCCCAGACTTGAAGAGGCTGAGAGGCTGAGAGGCAGACTTTCGAAGCTGCTGTGCATGTAGAGTGTGTCAAGGCTGTACAGCGGCAGCGCCATTCTAGGATGAGGCTATTCCTTCTATGCAGTGTCGGAGATCAAGCCTCGTCTTCTTGTGTAGCCCGCATTTCTGGCATCCGGTGCGAATCAGGAGCATATTATATTATCTCACCGCTGTCTTCAGAGGTACGTCACGGCAACGACGTCGTTGACACAAGACCATGCACGGCATACATAGGCATCGTGTTGTGTTTGCTTTCCAGCGTCAGAAAGGCCGCTTGCCATAGTAGGTAGGTAAGCCAGCCTCCTCCTTGCTGCTCTGCCCATTCAGAAAGCCATAGCCCACCAGAATTGCGTTGGGCAATCTAAGGCGAGAGCGGGGAAGAGAACCAATGCAAGCGGCCTTGTATCATTATTGGCCATGCATTATCATGAAGATGTTGGGTCGATTGAATGTCCCCTAACGATAGTCTCGAGAGTCGAGGCCTTCCTATGCAATGCTCCACATACGAACATCCGGGTCGACACCGACTCTCTTGCTCATCAAGACAGGTCCCGAGTGGCTACTTTTGCCGATGGCTTGATGCAATGGGATATGCGGGATACGCCCTTGAGCTATTCTCCATGACGCGGGACGGCGCGGCTCTTCCGGATGGGTTCTGCGGTGCATTGTCCAATAGAAAGAAAAGTGTGAGAGCGCCCGTTCTCCGAAATGGGTAGCTTGTTCCGTGCGACTGGGCTTTTTGACAACGAAGACGTAGATGGCATGTTGCGGTTCTGGAAAGTAGCTACCAACCAACTCGGGTTTGTTTGAGATCGGAATCTGGATGCGCATTGCGAGGTACAAGGCTCGTGAGAATCGGCCTTGTTTTGTCTGAGTAGGTACATAGGTACTGTGACCGCAAGAGAAGCATCTCAAGCACTGTGGCGTTCCACGGCAAAGATTCCCGATGGACTGAACAGGACTTCTCGGTCATGATTGGTCTCTTACCCAATCCAATACATGCCTACATAGGTATGTACCTGGAACCGACAGCCAGCCTTGTTTCTTGCAGCCCAAAGAAGAAGGTGGTGTGCTCTCTTGCTGTCCCTTGACTGGCGGTTTTATGATTGGCTCGGTCCGCTGCCCTGTACATTGGGTATTGTACCTCGGTACTCCGTAGGAGGTACATATGTATGTGCCTAGGTACTTTGGACCCTTGTTGTATGATGCCAATTGCCAAGTGACAATTTGTCTGAGTCCATACTCTGTAAGTTGCATGTAGATGAGCACAAAGTCGTGGATACAGGAACAACAAGTAGGGACGAAGTTTAATCCCTCCTGCTACCGCGCTCGAGGAATCTGTCCATTGCGGACGCTGAGATTGTAGAATGTCTTGTTCGTCTTCGTCCTCTCCCGGCAGGGCATGATGCTGCTTCCTTGAATGACCTAGATGGGGGCGGTTTCGGCAGTACGTCTTGTATCTCCCATCGGCAAGTTTATTCGCTAATCATCCCGATAAATGTCTGCCCGATGGCAGAACGTGGTCTACCCGGCGACATGAAGCGTTTATTTTGGCACATGAGAGGATGGCTTACCCTTGGCCGACCCATTCTTCCTTCTCCTTCTATTTTGCGGTCCGGGCCATAACACAAGCCCAACATGCCGTGGCGATATCATCTTTCAAGCCATTTAACTTTTTCAAAGCAGTGGTCATCCTGGTCAGACTCGAACTTGTTCACGGAAACAACCGTGTGTTCTCGTCTTCGTTGCAAGAATGCCGACTGAACGAGAGAGGGGGCCGCGCGTGGAAGCGTTACTGCATATGTATCTCCAACCCGGTTGACGGACAACCGCGCTTGAAGTTGATATATAAGTGTTTATCTCTACCTTCCCGGGATAGCGGTCACTCGACTCAGCGATCTCCAGTCAATACAAGCGGCAACATTCCCTCTACGACTTTTCATTTCGTTTGTAAAAGAATTCTTTTCCTCGTTATCCATTGAGCAAAAACATTCGTTTCCGCATACTTTGCCCATTTCGCCGTTGCAAAAGTTAAGGCATCACAGCTCAACATGTCGGGTGGATTCTACAAGTATCGCTGCAAGTACTTTTACACACACGACTGCCAAAATTGGGTCTGGATGAACAATGCTCCTTGCGCAACTTGTCTTGTGAGTCTTCCCTGCTCATTCTTATCAATATTGGTTGAACCCTTGGCTTTTTTCTCGGTCCGGGTACTGACTCCATTGATAGGCAGAGGGTCGAGACGACGAGATGGCATCCGTGCCTGTTTCAACGACAAATCGAGATATTGGTGTGCCCTGCGTACATGACGGCATTTTGCAATATACACTCATGGAATTTGCGGCCCCAGCTGAACCCAGCGACTACTGGACAGTTACGGATACGGCCGCTCGACCTCCGCCTGCTATTCCAGTCATCAGTGTGATGCCTGAGTCTCTCTTTCTCGTCCCACTTGAACATGAAGCACAGCCGTCGGATTGCGAATTCCATCACCTGCCATACAGGCCAAGAATAACGAATTATCGTCATGCGAGGATGTTCCGATGAATTGGAAGGCACGCGAGATGCCAAGTATCCAATGATGTCAATCTGGGCGTTATTGTCCCAATTGAACGATTTCCATGGGACGAAAGTGTGCTTCTCACCAACGTCGGAGGAATCACTTAGGTATCTGGGCCATTGCACCGCGGGGCGGATTCGCAGTGTTTCAGGAAGAACTTTCTTGCTTGTAGCGCACCGAAGCCCTGCAAAAGCTTATCGCAGGTTTTATTGTTCTTCTCCTTCTTCTTTTCCTTCTTCCACTGTTCTGGAATGAAGAGTGCAACAAACAGCAAGGGCTGAGGTGGGGAACCAGATATGTACTCTCGATGGTTGGTAGCAGCCACACGTTTTAGGCATCACTTGTTCTCCTGAGGCTTGTAAGCTGTAGCATTTACTTTAGGGCACAGCAGCCTCTGCATGTACATACATAAGTAGCCTCCTTTGTTCCACGGGTATAGACAGCGTACTCCGTAGACAGATCTACATATCATCATCATCATCATTTGTCTCACAGGTTATGAGCCCGGCGCTTTCAGCATAGCGCCATTCATTTTTTTTTTAAAAAAAATCTTCTTTCAGCAGACAAAATGTCGTACGATGGCACGCAAGAAGAAAAAGCGAAAGAAAGGAAGAGATGCCACAAGTGCGTGGCCAAAGGGGCGGCCGATGATCTGCCGGCGATGATCCGCCCCCCACGTTACAAAGACGTGTTATGCGTCAAATCATAACGTTAGTCTACTGCGTACCGTTTTGAAATGTCGACAGGACATCGACAAAATACGAAAGCCTTGTTTGATGGGCGCGACACACCCCTTGCGCGCAACATTGCGCCAGAAAAAAATTCACGTCGTAAGGTCGATGAAATTCGGAGGGTACGACAGAAGCAAATCACTTATTCTCGTAAGGACGATGAAAGATCACAGGGTACGACAGAAGCAAACCCCTTACCTACTTTGGTCGTAAGAGAAACGAAAACTCGAAGGGCACGACAAACAACCCCTAATTTTGGTCGACGGAATCAATCGACACCGTCATTTTATGTCGAAAACTTGAGTCAAGTTACGGTGTATTGTGGTCGTCGGAATCGATTGACACCATCATTTTATGTCGAACACTTGCGTAAAGATACGCGATAAGGTTCCGATATATTTTGCAGGACTGCGCCATTGGTTTATCGGGTTACGATATCTATTCGGAACTGTGCATTGTTTTCGTCGAAATTTCGAGTCACGATATGTTGGCTGTCGGAATCAATCGACATCCTTTCAGACTTGAAACAAAACAGCTCTTCGGCGGATCGGCAATTTGGTACTTTGACACTATCTACAACATCATGTTGGCCCAGATGTTCCGCTGGCGGTGTTAGTTGGTAGCAGCCTCACATCTTAGGCATCACGTGCTCTCCTGAGGCTTGTGCATGTACATAGCCTCCTTTGCTCCACATGTGGACAGCCTAGATCTATCATCATCATCATCATTTCCCACACCGTCACAGGTTGCAAGGATCACCAGCTCGGATTGTTTCTTCTGTGAAACGTTAGGAAGGTCAGCATACGGAGTACAAGGCGAGCGTGGGTGGGGTTACTCTTCATCAGTCAGGGATTTGGTTCTAGTTCGATGTACTTCCTGCCACATATTACACGGAGTTACATATTAGCAAATAGGTCGAGTACTTTAATGACAAGGAGATTACCAGAAATGGACATCATTACTTTTGGTTTTCTCCGAAGGCCTCTCGCTATGTCACGGTAAGCATGCATACTCACAGTCGCTGAATCAGATCTGTGTAAGCGGCGGCTCTGAAGCCATCTCTTGACCGCGTTGGGAAAATCCTCAAGAGTAAGGCGCAAGATTAACGACCAGGACGTCGGGAACTCGGCTTCCGGGTATGTATATGATATATTCCGGGCGGCCGAGAGTCATCAATGAAAGCCTCTGGCAAAGATAGATGCCGCGGTTTCCCTAAAGAAACAAACTCCGAATGGATGGAAGCACCGGGATAATGTACATACGCTAATGGCGCAAGTTGAACCAAATGAGAGGGACGATAGACTGTAACTGACAGGGTAAGATGACATGTAATCGTCTCCCACTTTTTTCAGTCGCTCCCACTTTTTTTTTAACAAATTTCCATGTCCGTAAAGTCCGGCACCCCACGTGATCTTAGGGCTGCCCTGCCTACGTGAGAGAATGTAAGGAGAACGACGCAGCAATGACGACAGATCAGTTTGGCACGGTGGCTTGATGAATGCATTCGTGCATTAGGAAAATGGCTCAATGCTGCAGAGGAAAATCGTCTCTTTCAATTGACACGTAAAAGACTACAATTGGGCATGATCACTCGCTTCATGTAGATGCGGCTCACCCGAGAGAAGTGGCGAGTCAAACAAGGCGGTGATGATAAGAGAGAGCGTAGACAATGGATTAATCCCCGGGTAAGGGTTCCACTAAATACAAGCCAGTCCTCCCCTAGAAACCATCCCGCATCTCGATGTACAACAATTGTCTGTGTGATATCCGGCGTCAGCGCCATCCAGCACGCTGTGCGCTCGGGCACAGGCTACGTAAATTTACTTCACAAGCGATATTTTGCCAGAGGCATGGCCGCATTTCCAGTGAGTCAAGGGCGGCCTCCACGGCGCCCAGTGAGTAGTGATTGTAATCAAAACGATGTGAGGTGGTCTAGGGTGGGAGTCGAGATACTACGCGCGAAAAACTTTACCAAGCCAAACAACTCGATGCATTCAATCAAACCTTGATTCTTTTCTCCTATGTATGGCCATGTGTCCGGATTATTCTAGAGGAGAACTAATTTACTCACAGGAAACTACCAAGCGTGAGGTCATCAGAGCACAGATGATAATAAGCCCGAAGTAAGAACATGAATGACAAATGTTAAAAAGAAGAGGACTTCCCTGGCAAAGTTTGGATTTCTACTAGTTTATCTAAGCAATATGAGTAGCCCCATACCACAGCAACATGCCTTAACCAATAACTGCTCAAGTAGACTGCTACTGACTGTTCAACCCCATACAATCCCCAGACTGATGAGTATTTATAAGATACGAAAGTCCAATATGCTTCCTCCCGCGACCAAGTCTTGAAGCATCGATAAACTTCGATCAGGCAATGCCTCTGAAGGGAACCCATTCACGAGTGTTGATCGGGTCACGAGTGTTGATCAGATGTTGGCTCTGATGGGGGCTGACGCGGCACGCCCTGACGCCCTGCGAAAGAAACTCCGCGAACTGAGGTTTCACCAAGGCTCTGTGATGATCACTCCATTGGCCCCCAGCTAGCCGGTTGCTGCAGGTCACCCAATGTTGTTGCTGGACGCCCGATTCCTACAGATCGTGTTAATGAGTAGTTCAACGTTGATTCGGGACGAATGTTCAAATACCGGCGCTGATGTCGACAGTCGAAGTTGCCCGTGGTGCGCGGCTTTCCAAATGTCCTTCATTAGCCTTTGCGCAAGCTTTGTGAGTGGTATAGTCCTTTCTCATGTTCCAGACCCAGCTAATATAATTAGCAATGTATCGATCAATATGGACCATGGTCTATGCTTTCATACCTGACGGCCTCTCGACGCCCTTGGAGTCCATGATTTTGCGTCAAGGACCTCCGAACAAGCTCTACCTCATTGCGAAGTTCTTCATGGCACGAGAAGGATGATGGATCCAATAATCTCGCATCCATGCGTTCGCAATGCTTCACGCCTGTGCATTCGTACTTGCGAATCACCACCTCAATACCACCTAAAACGCCGACGTTGCCTTCTTTTCACGTTTCTCGTCACGACGCGACGTGACTCGTTTACTATACTGCACCTGGAAATATGTTAGTAAGTATATTCGGAATGACTCGTTCGCAACGTTATACAAAACTTACGGAATGCCATGGGCTTTTGGCATCTTCTGGATCTGCTGTATGGTCGAGAAGCACCGCGTACGCAGTGCCGCCCGGAGAGGTCTCGGGCCAAGCCGGAATCTCAGTCGTGTAAATCATTCTTTCGGCAGTGGTTGCGCCCAGTGCCATATTACTATCGTAACGTTCTGACAATGCGGACAGCAGGTAAGGCCCGACAGATTCCTAAGATCATGTTCAACAAAGTCAACCAGCAAAACAGATCAATGGATCAAGATTCTTACAGGTTGCGAGTTCCGCATGCGGTTTCTGAAGTCTTC
>SRPQ01000480.1:0-18514 GCA_018360075.1 Claviceps cyperi
TATGCCTGAATACGTCGCATATCATGTTTCGATAGCTTTTTCGCACGTCCTCGCCCTTTCCGTGAAATCCCCCAGTCTTATTTCGTGAAGCGTTTTTTAATGCCATACACGAGGCTTGGGAGAATTCCCTCCTCTTGAGCGATCTGTGTGGCCGATTTGCCTGCGGTAAGACGCGATTCCTAGTGCGTGGCGTCGAATGTTTTTTGAATGGGTTTAAAGGGCGTTCTGGCGTCTCCATGACTGCTCAAAGATGATGGGTTGGTTTGTAAATGAAGGTAAACTGACGCGTAGCGTCGAAAAGTGGAGGAAGTTTTGTGTTATTTGTGCGGGGCCACTGTACCTACCTATACATAGCAGGAACAAAGCCTCCGTTGCCTCGTGCGCCACAACAATGTAGGTAGTACATCCTGCGACAAGTTACATACATATGTACAACCAACAAACAACGCGATAAGGACGAGCTAGCTTTCCTTTCTTTTTCCCTTGTTGTACCGCCATGTTTCCTTTCGTCGCCTTTTTTTCTCTTTTTTTTTTTCTTTTTTCCCTCTTGGGTCCTCAATCCAGTTTCACATTCATGTGGGGCACCCAGAGGAGAAATATAGGTAGGTACCTAATACATTCATACCTATGTTACATACCTACCTAGGGGAAAAACTCCGTACAAACGACCAAATTGGCGCCCGTCTGGACCACGTCGCAATCAGTCAGTAGACGCTTTGACCTCATTCTTCATTCAGATATGCAGTAATCGGATCTCATCATAGGGCTTGAATGGAATAATTGATCGACGTGGATGGAGGTGTAATTGGCGCGACGCAACGAGGTTTCGCGCTTTCCAGGATACCCTCCCCTGTCGGCCGTACAAGTACATACATATGTACCTACGTATATTAGGTACCTACCTCGTAGGTGTACATACTCCGTATGTGGGATAAAGTAGCGCAGTGGCCTTCATATGTACCTACAAATATTAGCTGCCTACCTCGTGAGTCGTAGGTGTACATACTCCGTATGTGAGAAAATGTAGCGCAGCGGCCTTCGCATACATGAAATATCTTGATGCAGACAATTGGTCAATACTTTCAAGGCTATGGAACAAGACTCTGATCGAGACCAATGAGCTCCTCGCGGCCCTCTCTTCTGATTTTTTCTTCACGAACTAGGTGCGTAGAAGCTCTCGAAAGTACCAGCGCTACTCCGCGTTTTGGATCAGCTTTCCGCGTCTTCGCAGGTACGTTTGTAACGCGCTTGTATGTACCCGTGTGCAACTACAGTACCTTGCAGCTCCATTGCCAACAAGAACGCGGAGCACTCCGTACATGGGCACCGGAAGGGACTCCGTGAAGCTTCGCGGGTTACGGAGTATCATTCACTTGACAGACCTAGGTATCTATTGGGTCGTTATCCCTGCGCAATAACATTTGGCCTAATACTCTGTACAGAATATGTAAATGTACGTAGGTACATACCTACATAGGTATAAAGGCTTCTTCGGCTGAGCGTAAGAGAGACCTTGCCGCGAACAGTGATAAGAACATTAGTCCATGGATAAGTAACCCATCTCGCAAACACTCTGTACTCAGAGCTGTTGCCTGGATTCCTCTCGCCTCTCTCATGCCTGTTGAGACTGCGGAATCACCCGGACGAACTCCGTTGATGCCTCGTCTAGCCAAGGTCCTGCATCTCTTTCGACAGGGAATCTAAAAGCTGTAAGTCTTGAAGACTTTCCGTCCCTCGCTACCGTGTATGTACTTGGCCCTGATATCATCAACTGCATACATATCTGTGTTGAACCGTCTCGGTCCATGGAACAGAAGAAGAAAGATATGAACGCGGGACCAACAAGTTCAACAACTGTAGCTCCGCGGTCTCCACTGATGGATGCATGACCATGAACTTTGAAGTCGTGCCTAAAAGGAGTAGTCGCAGCCCGATACATACTGTAACGGATCGTACAGTCGGAGAGGCAAAAGGGCGCTGTATTGATCGCTATGAACGAGGACTATAAGCTAGAGAGGGAAAGAAAGCAAGAAAGAGAAGGACTGCGGGTCTCTGCTGGTTTTGATCATACATACGGCTTGGCACACAGAACGACAAGCCGTGTGTGGATCGCCCGTTTCGGTATAACACGTGACCCAGCAGCGACGGCTGGTTGAAGCGATCCTCACACATACATAGGTACCTAGGTAGGCATCAAGGCAATATGTGGAAAATGGGTTATTCCGTAGTCTTTCAAGTTTCACGTCGCTTATGCAAGACTTTGGATGAGGCAAACCCCTGAGGTAGATGCGAAACACGAAGGGCAGGCAGAACGTGCCACACCAATCTGCCAGTTGCCGAACGAACCAAGACGAGCTCTCGAGAGGACGAGCCGTGTAGGTATATTATTGCATCAGCACTGTTATTATGTTTATACTTCTCGCTCCTTCTTTTCTTGCCTCTCACGAATTTCCAAAACGAAGAGGAGAACGAGTTTTGCCTTCATTCGGCATCAAAAAGGGTTTGAGAGCAATGTGCCCTATGTATTAGCCCGAAGAAATCGGAGTTAAACCAAAGGCGTCGTCATCTGATAACAATGTAATACACGCCTTGGCACCTCCTTGTAGGCATGACATGTACAGTCTAACCCCGCTAAAACGATCCGCTACAAAACGATATCCTCACTCTAACGATAAATTTGGGCCTCATTTTCTGAAATCCCCATACAAATAACGATAAACCCCGCCTGGCCGATAACAAGACGATCTCGCTCAAAGATCACGTGATATCGTTATACCGGGGTCATCGCGACACAATTTTTTTTGGCCCATTCCATCCAATTTCTCACGTAATTTCTCACCCAACTCATCGCTCCAATGGCTCCTAAGGCTCCTAAGGCTCCTAAGAAGTACAAGAGGGTTCCAATTAACGCTGCCGAACGACTGGGCCTTCGACAACACCATGCAAAATACCCTCGTCTCAAGCAGGCCGAGCTAGCTACATACTGCTACCACGCCAACTCGACATGGTGTTGCGGTGGGGCAGGCAGCATGCCAGATCAGTGGTCATGTGATCGGACACGTGATGCCCTCAGATCACTCGAGATTTGATAAAGCGATATCCCGATATAACGATGGGCTGGAGGCCATTTAGCAGATATCGTTTTAGCGGGGCTAGACTGTATGTCAGAATCATCGAACCTTCGGCGAACCTTTCAGTTGTGGACGGGGGAAATCAGCCCCTCAGGTAGGTTGTAGTTTGCCGCGCATTGTGTGTTAAAACAAGGCAAACAATTTGCTGGTATGTATGTCTAGTCGTGGATACCTAATGTACCAGTACATGTCGTAAGTTGTATGACCTGTTGTGTGCTGTGATTGACTGGAAAGAGAGGGGGGCGGAAGAGGTCTTTTCAACCGAGTGCCGATGCCGAATCCAGAAAAGGTACCCTCCTTGCGGTAATGCGTTCGCATAAGTAGTACATAGTCTTCCATAATAATAAGGTCTGATAAATGGGGTTTATCATAAGAACCTGCACTATGGATGGATTTTTATGGCGGCAGAGGCTCTCTTTTGGGTCTTTTGCTTGAAAAGAAGATCGCGGTCCACCACCCACTTCTCTCAGAAACCAAATTAAAAGTGCACAACGATGGAAGAATGGCTGGAAAAGTGTATTGCTCCTTGTTGGAAGGTATCGTGCTTTAGCTATATGTATACAGCTCTTTGCGCACATACAACTCTTGTGCATTTCATTGAGCTCCCAATTAGAATGTTGATGTTTCTTCTACACAGTGTCAAAATAAAAACATGAAAATTCCGCGGAGTTGAATAAGCACCACTCATTTTGCTCTTTTGGGACAGAAAAAACTAAGACAAGAGGAAGGGGGGAGAGAGACAGAAAGGAGGAAAAAGAGGGATGTCTGACAACACGACAAGGGAGATTGCTACCATGCCGTGATGTCTTCCACCTCAGCTTCGCCAAACGTGCTAGACTTGGTCAACGCGCCCACACCAGTTTCCTCTGGTGCGAGACCCTCCTTGCTCATGATATCCGGAAGCACCTGCTTCAGAAAGCTTAAGACATAGGTATTGACTTGTTCAAATTGTAGCAAAAAGGCATCATGACCCTCTGGACTGTCGATGCGTTCCAAACGGGCATTCTTGATGTGATGCGCAATTTCCTCCTGCTCCGCAAACGTGAAGAGCCCGTCGCTCTCGATGCCAAGCACCAGTGTGGGCTGTTCGAGAAGAGCAAGCGCCTCCCCGATCGTATTTGTCCGCCCTCGTGAAACGTCATGCGTATCGAGCTTTCGTGTCATGGCTATATAGCAGTTGCTGTCAAATCGCTTGACGAATTTCGTCCCCTGGTACCGCAGGTATGACTGGGCAGAGAAGTAACTAGATTTCGGTAGGGTTGTATCTCCGCCCGTGAGACTGTCGACGTTGCTACTTTCTCTGCCTAAAGAAGTACCCCTAGCCGGCCCGTGGAATTGTGGATCGGGGACGTCGACAACATCGACGGTGGACGGCGATACGGATGCCGCATGGGTGGTGGCTCCAGAGCCCCGACGCGGTGTGGCAGTCCGCTTGATGTTGTGTCCGTCATTGTGGATGTGGAAGTGTGCTTCGGAGGGCGTGCTCGGTCGCGGTCGCTGTCGCCCACTGATGGTTTGAACCTTGGACGGATCAGGGATATTGCGGCCAAAACGTGACTCAAACGAGTTACGGCTCCGATACGTGAGCAGCGCAGCCATTCGCGCGGCACCTAGCCCTGTCGCTGGCGGGTCGTCAAGAGAATAATATCCATCGTCGTATTTGGGGTCGGCGTATATGCTTTGTCGCTGCGCTTCGCCCCAGCTGATGCCCCATGCGCTGTGCCGACTCGATGTGGCGATAGGGACGATGCATCGAATATAGTCTTTACCCAGATAGGCCCATTCTAGAACGAACATCCCCCCTAGTGATCCGCCAATGACGGCGGCAATTTGTTTAACACCCAGATCATCTAATAAGAGCTTGTGAAGACTGAAGATATATTAGCGCAAGGTGTTTCAACTCTATGTCATGTAGAATCTCTTCTTCGCGCGAAACTGGGTAGTATGGGAGGAGGGCGCTGTTCTGAACGTTGAAAGGAAGTGGAACGACCATAATTCGTTTTCTGTTGATGTTGAACGACACCGACACTTACTTGACATCGTCGCGTATCGTTGTGAGAGGAAACTCAGGTCCATAGCGCCCGCTAGACGGGTCGTTGTCCTTTGCAGTTACCGGACTAGCAGTACCGTACGGACTGCCCAGGCTGTTCATGCAAACTATAAAGAATCTCGATGTGTCGAAGGCCCGTCCAGGGCCGCCCAGTAATGGTCCCCACCAGTCGCTCAAGTCAGCGCTCCCCGTGAGAGCGTGACAAATGACCATGACATTGTTTCCCTTTTCATTGAGCTTGCCTCGCGTGGTGTACGCAACGGGCACATTGCGGAGGGTAATTCCCGATTCGAGGGTAAATTCGGGAACAATGGCAATTCGCTGGTCTGGAATCAAATCGGCGAAGGGATTCTCGGGCTGTGATTGCTTTCTTTCTTACAGGTATTCAGTCACTGTGCTTCCAGAATTCGACGACAAGTACATTGTGGACGAGCCAGACTGAGCGATGAATCTCAGAGGATCTTGTTGGAAGAAACGGAGAGAAGGTCCAAAGCAAAGCAGCGCGTGAAAAAAAACGAGGACGAAGATCATGACTGACCATAGTTCATCGGTGGCCCGTCACCGGCAGGCGGCCCTTGCGCCATTGTAGTCTCGAAAAAGAGACGAATCGACAGTGGCCTCAAAAAACAAGTTGTGCAGGTGTGAGGCTCCGAATTGATTTTGATCCAACTCAGCTAGAAATGGCCGAGGGTTGGTTCGTGGTGCATGCCGTCGTGTGATGTTTTCTACGTTGGTGGTGATGTAGAGACAATCGGATTGAAGAGGCGGGGTTTTCGACCCGCCATCCCCATCGGAAATGCGACATGGCAGTCCACGTGACTCAGAAACGTTCTCCCCGGAAGGAGCTTGTGCCTCAGCGCCGAACAAAGCCAGGCGACAAATCCGGCTTTGATTTAAATGTGACCCCTCGAATTTGTGATCAAAGATCTTCGCCCGTCGCGCCTGACTGCATCACCACTTATTCTTCCTCATACACACTTCCTGACTGCAGAGGTGGTGTATCGGCAATTTCTGGCGGGAAAGGCGAGCGTAAACACTCGGGCTACTTAGTTCTTCTCTCTGCATCGAAGCGTTGATACTCTTTTTGCGCGACAGATCATTCGAGCATTTTATCGGTTAGCACCTCCCTTCCCAACGTGGCCATCGAGTTTTGACAAGTATTGGATGATCTAGTCATTTGCGAAGCTCGAGCGCTACCATCTGCTTCATCTGACCGCCAACATTAACTCAAACTGGCCAAGCAATATACCCTTTTCGAGTTCCCAAGGACGCTTGACGTATCGACCGCCGGCGCAAATGACACTAAAGTAGTATATCAACACAAGGTTGACTTATTCGTCGTTGAGTCATGCCCCCCAAACGAAAGAGGCCCGACCGGCCGTCCACCGATGGAGGCAGACCTTCATCGCATCGACCGGGAGAGCCAAATTCGACACACCAAGAAAGTCACGACGGCGCTCGTGGAAGAAGTGGTAGAGGGGGCCACTTCACGCAAGGTCATCGTGGGAGCTTCAATCGCCGCGATCACTCTCAGAGCTATGGTCGTGTAGGAAATAGCTTCCACCACAACCAACAAAATAACCAGCAACGAAATCATCATGGACATCAAGGGTCCACACAAGCGCAACCACCGTCCTCTTTGCCGGTCACACAAGCACCTGGATCGCCCTCGGTGTCAAGACAAATACCTGCCAGTACCGGCCAAACACAAGTCCCAATTGCAGATAGCACTCCAATTTCGACGAAACCTCCATCAGAACCTGCCCGAGAACCGGCGTCCCCCGTGGCGTCAAACTTTGAGTACGAGAGCCTTACAGAGGATAAACTCATGAATTGGGAGGAGGGTAGACGGCAGGAAGTAGTACGGCAGGGTATTCAGGCAAGAGAAGACGTTGACATCACTGAGCTCTCTACTCTTCTTCAGGAATTTGTTCACTCAGTCATTGAGAACAGAGTTGATGCCTTGAATGCTGGAGCATGCGTTAAAGAAATCTTAGGCGAAGACAATGCGGAAGTTGTTAAGGATGTGTACGCGTTCGCTCCGCACACATTCTTTCTAGATTCCTTGGCTATTGTAATGGACAACGATCCGACGTTATACCGGCCTGCACTTCGCGACTTCCTGATGGCAACAGGAGTCTCACCTGCGTTAATGCGCCAAGTGTTGGATGCCCCAATACTTCAACAGCTAGGTCTAATCAGAGACAACTTCGCGAGGTTGGGCGTCCGTCAGGCCACGAACTTGTTGTATCGACAAGCCAATTACAATCTACTCAGGGAAGAGACTGAGGGTTATTCTAAACTGATCACGGAACTATTCTCCACGAACAGCGTCACGCCACCTCCCCCAGAACTGGCCCGTCAGACGTTTGAGCGTATCAAGGGTCTCATTGGAACATTTGATTTGGATGTTGGACGTGCGCTTGACGTGACACTCGATGTTGCTGCTGCCGTGCTCATCAAGCAGTACAAGTTTTTTGTCAAATTCCTTCGAGTCAGTTCGTGGTGGCCTCGGTCACATCGTCAGTACGACTCTGGTTTTATCGGTGGTCTCCCTCTCTGGGCGAACCCAGAATACTTGCAATGGACGGCTACAGAAGAGGACGACGAAGCTCTCACCCAACAAAAACTTGCGAGGGATATTCTATTTTGGGATCGGGCTCGGAATGTGCACCTGAGTGCCTTCTTTGAACTTGGAGGAAGAAAAATAAGCGCTGCTGATGTGGAGCATGTAAGTCTGGCCAAAAATGACCAAGGTGATGACAATGTCGATCTTGAGCAGCAGTGGATGAAAGAAACCAAAACATTGCCCCCGCCCGGAAATCGCGTCGCTGCACAGCTTCTCGGATTCAAGTTACTCTATTACAACTCGGAACTGCGCGACAAGGCCGACGTCCTTCCCGCCAACTTACTGTACCTTGCCGCATTACTGATCAAGGTGGGATTTATTTCCATCACCGACCTATACCCTCATCTATCACCCCCGGATGAGGACATGGAGAAGATCCGCGAGGCGGAAGCTGAAAAGTTGGAGAAAAAAGAACGAGCTGGTCGAGGAGGCGGACAGATGAATGCACTGCTGATGGCTGGAGTTTTGCCTCAAGGGGACGATGACAACCCAAACGCCGCCAATATACCGAACCGGGACGTCAACATAAAAAGTGAAGCGGGCCAAAAGCAGGCCATGCAAGATGAAACAGACAACAAGCCGAAACTACCCGAACCACTTGAACAGAAAGTGTCTCTTCTGACCCAGCTTCTCACGATTGGTGCCATACCGGAGGCCTTGTTCATTCTGGGCCGCTTTCCCTGGATTCCTGAAGTTTACCCGGATGTCCTTCAGATGATTCACCGCATCCTTCATGTCAGTCTCGATAAGGTATTCAATGAAGCGAGGCCTAAAGCAGCGATCGCAGTGGAGGTACCCAGTAAGGCGGTTTTAGACCCTGATCAATCAGGTATGCCAAAAGGAAGTCTGCGACTACAGAGCCCACCAGTGAAAAAGCAATGGCGATGGCCATTTCCCGAGAAATTCGATGTCAACGAAAATCAGAATTACCGCTTCTACTGGGATGAATGGGCGGACAATATCCCGGTCTGTCAAACTGTGGAGGATGTCTTCACTCTTTGCAATACATTTCTGAATCTATCAGGCGTCAACATTGGTAAAGACGAGGCTTTGCTCTCCAAGCTAGCACGCATTGGCGCCAAAAGCCTCGTGGATGATGCTTCAGACGCCAATCTCACGCGATGGTATGATCTTCTGCGGCGACTATTGCTGCCCGCACTTAGTCACACAAAGGCAAATGCATCTGTAGTCAATGCCATCTGGGATTTGCTCAAAAGATTCCCTATTACCACGCGATACCAAATGTACGCCGAATGGTTCGAAGGTCAAATATCCAGATTGCCTGCTATGAAGACCGCCTTTGCCAGGGCAACAGCGGATACCCGAGGAACGATGAAGCGAGTCTCTTTGACAAATTTGGGCGAGATGGCGAAGCAACTTGCCAAAACAAGTTACTCGTCTCCTGGAATTGTGTTTCGAGTTGCCTTTGAGCAGCTAGAATCCTACCCGAATCTGATTGAAGCCTTTGTTGAGTGCACAAAGTACTTTACTGATCTGTCATATGACGTTCTGGTTTGGTCGCTACTGAACTCTTTGGGCAAATCTAGGAGCCGGACCCAGGCTGAGCACGCCCTCACTACCAGCAAGTGGCTGCAAGCTTTATCGCGGTTTTCGGGCAAAGTCTTTCGTCGGTATCAGTTACTCAGTCCTACCCCGGTGCTACAATACGTCAATGATCAGCTTTTCCGTGGCAACTCCACCGACATGATTATCCTCAAGGAGTTTATATCCTCTATGGGTGGTATCGTAGATGCAGCAGACTTTACTGACTACCAAGTCCTGTCGATGGCGGGCGGTGCGTGGCTGAAGCGACATACTTTGATCCGAGCACAAGATCGGCGACTCGAAAATCTCAAGAGTTCTAAACGCCTACTACAGGCTCTTGAGAAGTCGAACTTGGCGGCACGGCTTCTTCTGAACCTTGCACAATATCGGCAAGTCGCTGTCTTTAAGGTTCCAGAGGACGAGGCCCACATCAAGTTCTTATCAACCATGGTGGATGACTCCCATCAGATATTGATTCAATATCTCGACTTTCTATGGAGCAATCTCGAGTCTAGTGCCTTCGATGCCATTGTCCCTTCAATTTCAGAGCTCATTGAGTCCTTTGGTCTCGATCCTTGCTTGGCGTTTCTGATTGGAAGAACCAGTCTTGCGCAACGAATGTTCCCCTGGAAGGAGAGTAGGAACAAGGAAAAGGAAGTCGTTGCGAAGCCCAACCTTGTCAAGGAGGGTGATGTTGAAATGTCTGAGACCAAGGATAAAAATGATGAGTTTCAAGTCGTAGGTGAACTGGATCCCATGGAATTTACAGAAGAGCCGGTATGTTCTCGCATCAACACCAGAATTCCGACTCAAAAACCATCTTCTGACTGCGCATCTTTACAGAAGTCGAATGGTGTCTCCCTTACCAGCACGGCCATCAGCACTTTGCAGCCAATCATTGAATCAGTTAAAAGTGTCTTGCCAACTGACGTGTGGCAAAAAATCACCCCTGATCTGTATGCAATGTTTTGGGCGTTGCAGCTCGGCGATGTATGCTTCCCCGAAGAGATTTACGTACGAGAACGCCAACGAGTAATGAGTGAATGGCAAACCCTCTCAAACGATAGGTCTGACATGAGCCGCAAAGCTGTCGACCGAAGAAATGAGAAACGCAAGGAGCTGATGGACCTACAGGGCTATCTCCTGGATGAGCTCAGTGAACATGGACTGCGCAAAGCAAAGTGGAAATTCTTCTTGTCGAGGCTTTTTCAAACATCTTTTCCAGATCCTGCCGCGAAAGCGGACAGTGTGTCTGACGCCCTGTTGGAGCAGTGTGTGATTCCGCGTGTGCTGATGTCCCCTGCCGACGCGGAGTTCACTTTCCGCTTCATCAAAGCCTTGCACGAGTGGAATGCTCCCGTTTTCAGGCTAATGTCTTTCTACGATCGCTTATTCAATGCGAACCGCCTTCGTTCTCTCATATTCATCTGCACTGTTCGCGAGGCAGAGTACCTCGGCCGTTTCTTGAAACTCATATTGGAAGATCTCTCAAGGTGGCACAAGAATGAGGTTTCACCTGCGGAAAAGGAATCGAAGGCCACAAAGGGCGCCTCGAATCTCGGCGCTTATGACACGGAAGGCAAAGGCGTAACTGAGAAGCCTCATTTTGGCTTTGCTCTAACCCTGAACACCGAGGGTAAACCAGAAACATTTGTGGAACACGCACAGTTCCGGGATCTGCTGTTCAGGTGGCATAAAAATCTCAACATGGCACTCAAGCATTGTCTGGGAGGATCCGAATGGATGCATATTCGGAATGGTATCACGGTGCTTAAATGTGTTCTCGACTATTTTCCTGCCGTGGATTTCATGGCCACGCAGTTTACCGCACAGCTACAGAATATTACAAAGCGAGAGGCTGCGGCAAAGATAACACCTGATTGCGAGGAAGGTGGCCGTGTGGATCTCTCCGTTGCTGCACAAGGGGCCATGTCTGAATTGCAGCGACGAAAGTCGAAATGGGTCATGGTTCAAGCTTTTCGCCAGAATGCGGTATGTCCACCCAAACTAATTTACTGCTGGGTATCTTCAAAAGAAAAGAACATCCGCTAAGCTGTGGTCAAAATTAGGTTGCACCATCACGACTAGAGGCCAATGTACCAACTGGAACTCAACTGCGTCCCAGTGCGCCTGACTTTAAACCGCTGAATGATAAGTATGAATCTTCCATTGCCACCATTCATCAGTAGCCATGCTTAACACTCTTCTTCCAACAGGACCTTGACGGGCAAGGCTTCGACTGCAGACGAGGAGGACGGAGAGGTACAGGACAAGGACGTTACTCGAGAAGTGCCCGCCGGCAGTATCCTCAAGGATTCTTTGCCTGCCAAGCCGACGGACTCCAGTCAATATACTGCAAAACGTGGCGACACCTCCGGGCCCTCGCAGTCATTGCCCCCAAATTCCGCTGCGAGTAAACCTGAGCTCGGCGGCCACAAATTGCCGGAACGACCCTCGCATCATCTGCCTAACCGTCCTGATGTTCCCATACCCGGGCATTTCATGCAAGATCGATTTAATCAACCGCTTAGTGGAGCCGACCGCAGAGATGGTAGGGATATGCGAGGCCTTCGGGATAACCGTGACGGTAGAGAAGGACGAGACACAAGAGATGGCCGTGAACCCAAGGAGCATCGAGACAATCGACCACTGGATACGGACCGGCCTGGCCGCTGGCGAGACCCAACGGAGCGTGGCTCGACGGATAGCAAAAATGAACCAGGTCGCGCCGAACTCCCACCGCGCCCTGTCCAGCAAGACCGTGAGCGTTCTCACCGTGATTCACGCGGGGGGAGAACGCAGGATTGGCCCGGTGAATCGACAGTCCCTGAAACAACTTCATCTACTCCAAATGAGCCCTCGATAAATCCCGATAGAGCAAGGCGGCTTGGCCAAGAAATGTCCGACAGACCATCCCGAGGTAGTGACTCTGATCGCTCTTCGCGTGGCCGTCGTCAAGGTGGCGTTGGCGATGGTGGCGCCATCTTGGAATCTGACAAGCTCGAGAGTGCTGCCGCTCCAATAATCAATAGAGAAATAGGCCCTCACAGTCTTCCTACTCGCTCCACGAGAGATGATGGACGTGACCGCACTCACCGAGCTCAATCTCCCCGGCGACACATCCGGAACGCGATCGACCATAGCGCACCAGAAGCAGCTCACGACGACCGTCAGTCGCGCTCTCTTCCTCAAGAACAGCGCACAAAACTCAGTCATGATCCGAGGGATCAATCGCCTCTTCCCGCCAGTTTCAGAGGCGAGCGGCTGCCGGAGAGAGAAAGCGAAAGGAGTTTCCAACCCGACATGCCTCGAGACGCTTCCGCGTTTCAGCGAGCGGGAGGAAGGCATCAAGAGTCCGATAACCGTAAGGCACACCACGATCAAAATTACGGCCGACTCAACCCTGTCCCCAATGCTTCTCTTTATGGCAAAATCCCCTCTGGGCCTCGTAGTAGGCATCAAGGCACAAGCCGAGGCGGACACAGTCAGCCTTCATTGCTACCAGGTCGGCCAGAGAATCGATACGGCAATCTGGATACAACGAGAGCACCATCTCCCGATAGAAATGCTTCTGGAGGGGCCCCCAGTGATCTTCCTACCGGCCCTGCCTCTGGTCGCGCCCGGCGCGGTTACGACTCAGGAAGCGCACCACAGACGCCATCATCCGGAATACCGGGTGGTCCGCCATTAGGGCGAAGCAGGATTCTTGGCTCTGGCGGCGAGCAGGCCTCACCAGCTGGTGACATGAGCTCTACGCTCGCTTCCGGTTTACACCCAGATCGTCTTCGCGTGATAACAGGCCCATCACCTTTGTCAGTCTCTCACAACGGTTCACAGAGTCATCATCGCCACCAAAGTCACGGTGTCCACACACCCGACCGTTCGTCACACAATCCCCGAGGCGGGTCTGCCGCAGGCATGGAGACGCCCACTGGGCCGTCCGTAGCTGATCGTCCAGTACGTGGTGGTGGCAGGCGACAGCTTGCCGGAATCAACAATACTCTACAGCAAGCGCAGGCAACGATGCCTGACGCCTCACGCGGCCATCTTACCCGGCATCACCAGCCGCGCCAGATGCTAGCCAACTCAGATGTCCAAGTTCTTGCAGGCGGCTCACCCATTCCGACTCCGAGCCAAGAGCGCACTGATGCGGTGTGGGCATCTTCGAACGGCGGCGAGGGCCAGACAAGAAGAGATCACGACCGTTCCCGAGGTGATCGTGAGACACGATCCGATAGGTCTAGCCGACCATCAAGGCGAGGCAGTAGAGAGCGAGATCGTGACGGCGGCAAAGATCATAGTGAGAGTCGAGACCGGTGGTCCATGGGTGCCGTTCCTGAACATGGAAACACAAGAGAGGAACGTGAAGCTCGTCGTCAACTGCGCGAAGCTATGGGATCACGTCCTCAAGCTGTAGGGCGTGACACGATGGGGGGGCGTGACAACCGCCACCGAAGTGATGGACAGCAGCACAGTGTAGGCAGCTGGGGTGCTACGGCAGGAGGCCATCGCGGGACCCCGCGTGATGGGGAAGCCAATCAGCTAAATGACAGAAGGGGGGAGCATCGAGACGACCGCGGGCGCAAGAGACGAAGCGAAGATGGAGTTGGGAATCTGTCAAGCGATCGCGACAAGCGCGCCCGGCGATGAAACGGCAACCTCAAGTTAGCAAATTCGCCTGTGTGAAGAGAGGAAGAAACCAGAAGAGCCTGAACAAGATGGATGAAGCCCAAGCGGGGCTTAGATGAGTAGAAACGACGAGAAACAAGCTCGGATTTTCTGCCAAGATGATGATTACTATTGCAATTACGCATTCTGCCATGTACAAGAAGGAAGAGAAGAAATGTAGGGAAGTATGGGATGGGAAAGGACATGCAAGGAAATAAGCTCAAAGAGAACAAAAAAACAGATCTACAGCCAGTCAGTCAAGTCAGCCAGCATGTCACACTATGAGTCTTGTTTTTCGTTTCAGTCGAATATAGCGTTTCGCCTTTTACTTGTTCAACCACGACAGCTTTGACACCATTTCGGCCACCCACATGATGCCACTATTCTTGCTATCGTCATGAAAACAACCAGCGCGCTGACCTGAGATCCGGCTTGGTGATTGCTGGGCGTGTTTCCCATTGAGCGTGCGGTCTTGGTCTTATGTAGGCGCCAGTATCTACGTCTTGGTCTTAAAACGACTTTTTTGGTTCCTGAGAAAGCCAACGTGTATTCATATGTCATGACATTGAACCCATCTCGGAGCGATGTGTCGATTTAAACGTCTCTTTTTCAAGTCTATTTGTTATTCATCCAAAGCTTAGATGGAATTCGGGACACACGGTAGAGGGGGGACGGGGAATGTGAATTAATTTCAGGCGTGGAGCGAGGGATGCCAAGGCGTTGATGGACTTGTTACTATGAGCACGATTTATCGTGTATGGATAAAACATCGCTAGGGAACTATCGTTCTGTTTCATCTTGCGGCCCCTCTGTATGCCGGTGTTGATTTATGTCCGGGACACAAAAGCGTCCTCTACAGAGTCAAGACTTCCTCTTTGTTTGGACCGAAGCCGAGAGCTGGAACATCGGTCCGGTGGTGTGGTGCATAGTTGCAGCGGGATTCTTGGTCCTTCCAAAGAGCCCGACAGGTTACGGTTGAAGATGTACGGCAGGATAGGCAGACTGCGAGGGCTTACCTGCCGTGGCTCACGAGAAGAGCGCCTGACCAAGGGGCTGTGATTCCCCAGATCCATGTGTCAATATGTAATCACATAGTTAGCCTCTTTGTCTTTTGAAATTGCGTTTCTATTAAGCAATTTGGGGGCACATGGTGGGTGTATATTTGACTGAAGAGCTGAGTTTCCCAACTTGTGGGAAAGTGGGAATACTATGTACATAATCGGATGGTGGCTTCTTCCTCAATAGTTTCATCTATTGTCACAGCCGGGAACGAGCCGAATCTTCGCCCATCTTCATCACTGAACGCTCCAGCGGCGGGTGGACCTGGAGGCCTTGAATCGCAACAGTTACGTGTGTGTTTACTATTTTAGTTCAGGGCTCCCTTCAAAGGAAACCCCAGGAGGCTTCCAAGGGCTACAGTAGGAGGGGTACATTCAGTATCGAAGGATAGGTTTATCCCCCCCTTCCCAAAAAATAAAACAAAATTCAACAGACCTTCCCGAGTCCTTCCGCCAAAAGAGAAATGGAAAGCGAATGAACAAAAAGACAATGAGACATGTTTTCCAGAAAAGCTGACATTTCCAAAGGACGCTCTCGTAAACGCAACAGGAGCAAGCGCGACATCCTCTTTTATTCTTCTCAATTACAAAGCAATACTATCCCCTGCGCATCTCATGGTATCATGGAACGAAAAGAGAAGAAGAAGAAGAGTACTTAGATAAGGTGGGCCGTCTGAACACGCCATACAGGTCCCCTTTGCCTAAATTATGAAGCTAAAAAACGAGAAAAGAAAAGAGACGACAGGGGCGAGAGAGAAAAAGCTCAAAACTCCAGCTAAAGAATGACGCTCCAACAAATTAATAAGACACTATAATGGCAAGCAAATTCAGTCTTACATCTGATGCGGTACCGGTCCCCACAGTGCCTGACCCACGACTGCTTGCGAAGATGACGGAGGTGGAGGTGGAGGCCGGCGGCGCGATGGCCCATAGGGTTCATCGTGCCCGTATGCGATGCCGACCTCCCGGGGATCCACGCGTGGATGGGCGGGTTGGAAAGGTGTCTCGTATGCTGGGGGACTTCGCAGTGGACGTGGAGGTGGTTGCGAGTCCATATGTACTTCGGGATTTGGCTGGGCATTATCCATCAATCCGGCTCGCTCTCCCAGCCTAGTCCTCTCGGGAGGATGATACAATGGTGATTGTAGGCCGCTGGCGCCGTACCCTTGTACTGTCGGTTGGTAGGGGGTATTTGTCCCTGCGGCTTCCTTTTGATCCGGGAGATGGCTTTTATCCACGTCTTCATCAACACGGTCCAGACTGTAACTAACGTCCTCCTTCCGACGCTTGACTCCGCAGAACAGCCACCTCATGCCTCTACCAAAGGCTTTGATGAAGTCCCACACATTGAGCGCGTCGCCGACGGCCGCAAGACCCATAACTCCACCGGCAGGTGCGTGTCGTTCATTTTCGACCGACGGGATCGCCTTATCCTTGTCTGGGACGGGATAGAATGTTCGGGTTGCGCTTCGAGTGTATGGCGCATAGGGGAAAGCCCAGAGGTGAAGGACGGCGAACATGGCCATCTCAACGCAAAGCAGCAATGCTGGGATACCGACCTTGAGATCGGGATAGGCTAAGACTTCGTTCGCGCGGACAAAATTCAGAGTAGACGTGCCGACAGAAACGGAGGATGCTTGCCAGAAGGACAGGAAGACGACAAGTTTGATGGCCACGATCTTGGTGAAGAGTTTGTGCTCGGTGAGGGCGTCTTTGAGTTGAACGTAGAACTGAATCAGGCAGTACATGGCAATAGTAACAGCAAGAGCGTTGAGAACGATGATCTGTCAGACGTCAAGGTCAGCGTGTCCAACGCAGCTTTCGGGGAGACGTGTCTGCTGTCTGCTCTTACCCATATATGCCCAAAGACAGGACTGTTGGAGCTCTCGCAGTATCGGTGATGGTACTGCGATACGACGGCCGATATGGTCATCGTGACGCGAATAAAGCAGTAGTGGTAGACACCGACCCACAGGATGTTGAACCAGGTCAAACCGCTCCTTGGCACCCTCCATATCCCTCTCTGCCCACCACAGCACTTGGCGAACCAGTTAATCGGCATGACCCACGGCTTGATGGGATGCAGCTCTCGGAAGAAAACTTTCTGGCTATGCAAGTCGGGGGCCACATAATGGCACAGGAGTGCGAAGAAGGAGGCGATGGCGAAGGCTTCGTAACAATCGGATATTACTTGGAAGTAGATAGCATGCCAGTACCATTGGATCTGCAGGTAAGACGATATAGCGTATACTGGAACCATGAACAAGATGCGGATGATACTGTGCAAGATCAGTATTCGCTAGGAACCATCCGTTTCGCAACTTCGGTCCAGCCAAGACTTACTATCGTTGTTCACGGGGCTGTGTGTAGTTGAGAGCGTGCATCCAGACAAGATATAGGCTCAACACTGTCGATATGAGTGTACATGAGGCACCGATGACCCGAGCGAGGTCGTGAAAGTCGAGCGGCCCAATTAGGATGCGTTCAGAACCGGGAAGTACTGGCATGGAAGAGGTTAGTGATGATGAGGTAATTGAGCAGTTGCACGAGGCCAAGCAGCGACCAGAACCGGCCCCATAACCTCTTGGACTATTGTACTCTCTCTCCTTATGTTCCTTTCTCTATCTTTCTTTAACCCATCTTCTTCCTTTGCCAGATGCCGTTTCCATCGCCTCGTATGAAGTTGAACCTACTTCTCATATCCTCTAGAGTGGAGTTGCAAGTGGTATTCCACGTCATGGTAAATTCGGACGCAGCGGAGGCTGCAGCGACTTTTATGGCGCGAATGTGTTTCTCGGTCCGTCGGAGGCAGCACAAGCTTAAACAAAAGGAAGTCCTCGGTCGTAGGCGGCAAGTCGGCGCAGATGTTGTCTAGCCGTGGCGGCGACACATACCAAGCGTCCCGGCAGTCACGAGACGTGGCAGCAGAATCAGCAAGCCGAAGAGTGTTGGCGGAGTATTGTCGGCCAAGACTAGAGTGAAGAGAGTGTATGTCAAGATGCGACCAGAGTTCGAGGAATAGCGGATGAGTGTCGGGTGGACGTAGGGTAGGGATGGTTCGGATCGTGACGACAATGTCTTGCGGCACGAGATTAATTCGCAGTCGTTATCTGTCCGTCCATGATCGAACAGCGGCAAACGGCGATGAGGCAGAGTTGTTGGGCGTCAAACGGCCAAATGACGACAAAGTGACAAAGGAAAGTGAAACACGCAGCGTCGGTTATGGCAGCGAGGATTGGACTCTGGAGGCACCGAGGCACCACCTTGCAAAGAAGGGATGGGTGGGCCGGTACAAAGACCAGGCACACACCAAAGGCACAACCAGGGGAATTACAAAAGCCAAGACTTGGAGTGGGCCCCGGTCCAAGGCAGGAGCGTGTTCGTCGGAGACTTCAACCAGCATCACCCCCTCTGGGACAAGGAAGGAAGGACT
>SRPQ01000481.1:0-18494 GCA_018360075.1 Claviceps cyperi
CCACCACGTGTGCTCGCGTGGGCACAAGTTGTGTCGTTAAAAGCGGAATTTTGCCAGAGGCATGGCTCCGCTACCAGAACGGCGTGCTGAACTGTTGCATTTAGCCATGGTGTGAGGGTACAGACTACATGAGTAAGGATGATGGGACATTCACTCTAAAGGTGTAGGGCTCGAATAATGTGTCGAGCAAGCACCAATCATGAGAACTACCTAAGTTCCCAAAGGAAATTTGGCGATCGAGAGAAATCTGAGACGAAAGAAGAAAGAAGTTGGACACCCACGTCCAAAGATGAATATGTTGATATGAATACAGGTAAAAGAAGTTACAGGGGAGTCTAGTATAGACTGCCTCCCGGGCTCATAACTTTGACACAAAACTGTGATTGTATTGTATGAAGAACCAAGCCATCTACAGACGTCGGCGTCGACATCAAATGAAGTGGTGGTGCTGAGTGCGGCATTTTCGAGTTTTCCATTCGGGGGTGGCCTGCTGTTAGGGCTACAGCGGGTTATACAGCCAAATTATAACAGACGTGGGCGGACGTGGTCCGTGCACTGTTGCCGAGAAAATTGTGTAAAGGAGAGAGTTGCGTCTCTTGACTTGACGTTGTTATTGTTGTCTGTAGGGTGGGACGAAGCAAGTCGAGGGAGAAAACTGATTGAGACGGGAAGGTGTGTTGTTAACTTGTTTTACTAATTACTTGCATGAGGGTTCATGTAATCGATATTGCCTCACCCCGTGGAGGTCTGCCGTTAAAGCGGTCGGCGTCTGTAACAAATACCTCAGATACCTAAGTCATGTACATATGTGAGATAAGGATGAACGGAAATGGAAACGGGAACCACAAATCACAAATAGATACCTATTTATAGACAAAAATAAAAGGCATCTTTCATTGTTCCAACTTCCAATGTACATACACATGCCTTCGCTCACTTTCTGGCCAAGCCGGCAGGAGCTACTCCGTAGTGCCGGTACATAGAGCAACGGCGAACGCGTCCGGCACTCACGCGTCTGGCACACCATGCAAAGCGTATGATTTCGATGGGGGCACATACGGATCCGGCGCGTGATATCAATTGCGGCAAGTACATACGGAGCAGATGAAGTTGAATATGTGATACCGAACCCAAGCGCCTCATCAATGCTCGGCAGGCCAAGGGACAGGACTCAGGAGTCGCACTATCTCGAAGCCGCGGAGTCTGATCTGACTTCGGAGACCAGCTGCTCGGATAGCTCGGCCTTGCACCCTTGCTTACCCCGTCAGCCAATCATCATTCGCCCTTGTTGGATGTTTGATGAGGAGTTTTCCTCATATGAACTCGATCATTCCCACGATCATTTTTAGATAGTGAAGGAAGTCTGGGGACGCGCTTCGTTCTTTCCGGTCGAGTCCTGCTTTGGTCCTGGGAGGATTGTCGCCTTTTTGGTCTACGTCACGGAACCGTCTATTTGTTGCGTAGCACAGCTCCCGAGAGGATCTGGCCTACATTCTCCGCTCCCGTCTTCCCCTTTATTTCTCTGACAGGAATACCTAGTGTCGGAATCGCTGACCAAGGCATCAGTGTCACATGATCGGAGGCACCAATGTGGTACGTGCGTGATGTACTCACGCACGCTCATTGGCTGCAGCCATCGCAATATTGTAGGACAAAGGGCTTCCCCCCTTTATCCCCTCTTGCCTCACTTCCTAGTTTAGACATGAACAAGAACAGACACGACGAATATTACCTTGGTTACGAATGCATGCATTGATACTTTATTTGCTTACCCTGTTTATCCCAACACCTAGGTACGTACGGCGTATGTACCTACGCAACAACACTGTACAATGTACAGAATACCTTGCTTTTAGCTCGCCAGCGGAAGAAGATGTGGGAGCACTGAGCAGGACATGAACACGCCATTATGAATGTACATACCTATGTATTGCAACTTGCCTGCAGGCTGCGGCGGCGTGTCCACCGCAGCCCGCATGCGAGCCAAGAATGCAGCTGATGGAAGAGGCGTAACGTCGAACAAGTCCATGACGTCGACTTGAAAGTGGTTGGAAAAAGTGGAAGGGGAGAATTTGTAAGCTGGGCTGCGGAGTGTACGTCAAGACTCCAGACACACACCACACAATCGTACCGGACAGACTGAACTCCCCAAACAAGCCTCCAGCGCTAAGGAAACCCGCTTACTTCTACCACCCCGTTCCCCAGGCCCGACACAACGCGTCTTAGACATCATGGCCAAGCAACGGCATTCCCATGGAAACCAACAGACTTTTCACGACGACAGGCGCCCTGGCTGCGGGGACTAGGCCAGCTGGCGCCCGCGTCCTGGCACCAGACCTCACACGCGGCTTGCTCATGATGATCATGGCCCTCGATCACGGATCACTCGCCCTACACACGTGGCAGCACGGCACAGGACGGGACGCGGAAGCCGATGGGCGCGTCATCACGAGATGGAACTTCACAACTGCCTACGTGGTGCGGACTCTCACGCATCTCTGCGCGCCTGGCTTTACGTTCCTCCTGGGAATGGGCGTTGTATACCTAGGGTGATCGCGCACAAAGCTTGGCTGGGGCCCCGCGCGCTTAGCTAGATACTTTGCTGTGCGATGCCTGGTCCTGACGATCGTGACAGCCGTGTTTGGTTTCGTCGTGACGAAAGGAAAGGTGCTATTTATGAACGCAGTGCTGTTCGCGTTGGCGGTCGACTATCTGCTGGCTGGGCTGCTGTGGCTGGCCATGTCCAAGACGGAGGTCTTGCTGACGCGCTCTCTTGTATGGGCACGGAAGCGCTGGGTTCTTGGCTCGTCGGCCGGGTCTGCGAACGAGGATGCGGACGAGGAGGGCATATTACAACCGTTATTGAGGGAGCGCGAGGCGGATGCTTCCTACGAGGCGTATATATCATGGAGTGTCCACAACGCGGTGTTGCTGGCTCTCGGTGCCGTCACAATCTTCTGGAACATCTGGCTCAGTGACGATGGTGGAGAGTGCGGGACGTCCGTCTCTGCGATGACGACTGTCACGAGTCCTACGAATCTCTTTCTGCGCATATGGTTCTGGGGCATCATGCAGCCAGACTCTCGCATACTCAGCGGTTTTCCCCCCATGTCTTTTTGCAATCTTCGGCATACTCTACGGCAGAATCATTACCACCAGACCCTGGACTAGATTGGCCACTGTTCTCGCTCACATCGCCGCAGCAAGCTTGTTTGCTATTCTCTTTCTGCTCACCCGCGTGCTCCAATTCGGCAACCTCTCAACCGGCTGCCTCCAAACCCCGGACCAGCATGCTCAGCCCCACGGCCAGAATCCGTATCTCGCGTCCCCGGCGTCCTTCTTCTATATTGTGAAGTACCCCCCGGACGTGGCCTTCCTGGCATTCACTATGGCGTGCAACTTGCTCATACTAGCTCTTTTCTACGCTATCCCACCTGGTGTGGCGAGACGCCTGACCATGCTGCTTGACTTTGGTACCAGCGCGCTGTTCTTTTACGTCACGCATATGCTGGTATTGTTCACGCTTGGCGCCGCAGTGGTGGCCCTATTTGGACACGATACCGGCGTGCCGGATCCGATGGACCCCGGGAATAGCAGAGGCGTGGACAACCTGCTTGGATATTTTGCCTTCTGGGCTGGCGCGATGCTGCTGATGTGGCCTCTTTGCAGGTGGTATAGTCGGTTCAAGAGCGGCAAGGCAGCAGACTCGCTTTGGAGGTTATTCTAGGCACAGGCTGGTTTGTTCGTCTGTTCTTTTGTTTATGTTACGCTTCGAGGCCATACGGTAGGTCCAGGCGAGTAGCTGATAGAAAAGCAACCATCAAATGAGTAGATTTTAGATCCCGAGCCTCGGCATCAATGTGTACGTACCCAAAAAGCAAACGACTTGGACCCGGACGGGCTCTTCAAATGTGTATCAATGGCAGAGACTATCAGAATCGAGCACCAAGAAAACAGGAGATTAGTCACACCCTCCTGGGCTACACGAGACCGAAGCAACATTGCATCGAGTGACTACTCTGGTGACCGCGACTGGAATGGCTCAATCGTCGTGTATGTGTACCTACCTATACATAATGTACACGCGAGAAGGATCATGGATGACAGCAGATCGCTAAGGACGCAACTCGCAAGTCGAGTCGAAGACTAAAATTATTTGGGGTCTCTCCTCCGCTTTAGGTCCGAGAATTCGCTCTTGATGAGCTGATATGTATTCCCAGTCAAGTGGCCGCGGTCCGGTGTACTTCTACCCCGTAGTGCTCCAGATTGCATTTAAACTCGCAGAAGCCCAGCCGCTCAAGTGGAATGGAAATGGACTACCGAATGTACGGCAAATAGTGCTACATAACTGCCAACCTAGGTCAGAGCCCGTTTCTTCTTTATGTACGGAGTACCTATGTACATACCGGCGACCGCTGTAGCGTGTGTGTGCGGCAGGTCGCTTTTGCTCAGTATGCAGCTTGAATTGCTCCCCAGTGGCACATGCTGCATACATATTCTGCAGTTATTGAGCAATTTGGGGGGCAAAATGGTGGTGTATATTTGGCTAAAGAGCTAGATTACCCAAGAAGTGAAAAAGTGAAAACATGTGCACGTTTCGGCTGGTACGGCCATCACGTGATACGTCTCCCAGCATTCAAAATTCTGCGCAGTGCGCAGTGCGTACCCTATACAGTGATAGTATTTTTCACTTCGCGCACCCTTGTCTCTACACGCCGAGTAATGTACTCTGCACATCTCACATTGACATTTCTAATGTAGGACTGATAAATGGAGGGTGATAAGATAAACATGCTTGTAGGGGCTTCCAAATGCTGAATGCTTGTTGGAACATGTTTGTGTCCTGCTTCCTGCAGCGAATTGTACCGTCAAGTGTTCGACTTGTTCTTGTCCTGGGCATGAGAGAACGTCCAATTATGTTGCGACATTTCGCGGGACGGACCCGCAATATAGTGGGGTACCGTTGGTTGTAAATTTTGTAATTTACTCGGGTAATTTACAGCATAATTTACGCGTAATTCACGAAGGCACAAGGGTTGTAATTTACATGTAAACTGTGTCACGACTCACGGCCGCTACCAGAGCGCTCGTGCCTCACATGACTGCCAATTAGATCCGAAGCTGCCGACTTCGGATTCTAGTCCTTTTGGTCCAGTGGCAGTTGGCAGTGCCCTGGCTTAGCCGTGGCAAAATGCAAAGTCCATCCCTAGTCACGCATCTTCGCTACTAGGTATGTACGACGAGGCGGTCGTGACGGAGAAGAAGGGGCATTTGCGCAGGTCGCAAGGGGATGCGACATGTTGGATTTTGTCCAACGAAGCCTAATTGGCGATTCTCCGTGCCCATGGCGGACACGGGTCCGGACTCCGGAAGGGTGGCTTTTCGATGGCGCATGTTCATAGGTGAAAGCTGCAAGCATGGTCAGCTGCCCCAATGGCTATTGATCGTATGAGTGGCATCTTACTATCTATCTATTGCTGATGCCCCACGGCTGCTGCCATACTAGGTACCTAATGTAGGTGTCCCTTTGTCCAGATTCCAGGTACGTAGCCATCATGAACAGCAGTTGGTTTGCTCGTCGTCGTTTCTTTGCGTTGCTACACACATGGGGCAGTGGGGGAAGTCGCAACGGCAACGTCGCGACTTACGGAGTATCTTTGCCTAGGGCTGGTGGATTCCGCGATATGTTCTCGTCCGTTCGCGATCCGGCCGATGCGCACCGATTCCACGCAGACTACTGTCAACGAAACAACAAGCACTGAGCGGTACTTTCCTACCATCTCAATCCCACAAAACTCTTCTATCCCTTCCGTCGATTTTCTCAATTGCAGTCTTCTTCCCGCTCATAACCTCATAACACCCGATAATTCACCAAACGGTCACGACTTTGAGAGACAAAATGGCCTGCTGCTCAGCAAAAGACGACCAAGTCATAGCTCATGCTCAAACCCTCGCCAATGTGCCCTGGTGCGAACAATATGAGAAAATGATATCCAGCCAGTTGTACGTACTGTCCCATCAAACCAGTTGAAACTGTCCAGATATTTTCTCTTAACTTGACTCGACTTTGTCCCTACTCACTCTCACACTCTCCAGATACGACTGTTCCACCCCAGAGCTTGTTGAAGGCCGCTTCCGCGCCCGGCGTTTGATACGCAAATACAACTCACACTTTCCTGACGATGCCACAGCTGCGTCTCTCTGCGCAGACAGGCAGGCCATGCTCGAGCAGATCATGGGTCGTGTCGGCAAAGGCGCCTTCATCGAGCCCCCGCTGAGGGTTGACTACGGTTGCAACATATCCATTGGGCACACATTCTATGCCAACTTTAAGTACAGGCCAATCGATCCCCATGATAATGAGCAAGCACATGATGAGTATGCTGACGTGTGCTCTTTTTGAAGTCTTGTTATACTGGATTGCAGCTTGGTCAAGATCGGGAACCGAGTCATGTTTGGTCCCTTTGTGTCCATTTTTGCCGCCACGCACGAAACAAGCGTGCAGTCGCGACGAGATGGCCTCGAGTATGCTCGCTCAGTGGAAATTGGAGACGATTGTTGGATCGGAGGCAACACGACCATCATGCCGGGCGTTACAGTTGGGAAGGGGTGTACTATTGGGAGTAGCTCAGTGGTGACGAGGTCGATTCCCGACTTCTCCGTGGCGATTGGATCGCCCGCGAGGGTGATCAAGACTGTGGATGCAGTGCCTGATCTAGACTGACTGACAGGCAGAACAGTCAGTACGAGGAAAATATCATAAAAACATGCCGCAAGGGTTCTTGTCTGCCGACAACTAGACAGTCGGACTCGGGTCGAAACAAACATATGTAAAATAGCACATACATAGCATTCGTTTGCGTTTCAAACTCCATTTTTCTTCAACCACAATATCACTCCTGAATCATGAAGCAGGTTTCTCGACACTTGGGCAGGCCTTGATGTATCATAAATTTAGGTGCAGTTGTGCCGGTGCTAAGCGACGAGGGCTGAATCAGGCAAAGAGTGGACCCAAGCCTCTCATAATTTACAATTTTGATATAATGTGATTTACGCGTGATTTACGTGTAATTACAATGTAAATTACATAGAGGGTCGTAATTTACATATTTCGCGCATGACCAATGCCGATGGGGCATGGCCGCATGGGAGCAGGAAATAAGCCCCTGTGAGATCGCGGCTAATCCAGAAGAAGCAGCTATTGTACATACCGGAACGCACCCAAATAACGAGGCTGATACCTAGCGTTGCAACTTGCATCCATCTGGCATCGAGAAGAAGATGGCCATTCCCGCACTGGTCAGTAGTGACTGAGCTGATCAGTACGGAGAAGTTATGGTTTGGCCGGTGGGGAGTCCTGGGGGATTTCGGGAAGCTGGGCTCGGAGTCTTGGGTACGGAGACCCGGCGAGGGTGGGGCTTCCGAGTCCCAGACTCCCAAACCATTCTCGAAAGTTGACTCTTCTGCAGACTGCATGTGGGCTTCGTTTTGCTTTGGTCCTTAATGCAAAGACTGGGACGGAGTGTTGAATTGTTGTGTACCGGCCAGTCTCATCAGAAAGAGACTTGCAAGTTGCAACATTGCTATGCAGTGCAGATAGTCAAGCACGTAAGCGACTGCGACTGATGGAGAGACGTGATAGGTCGAGGTGCCAGGCGCCCAGATGAGACGCCAGCGCTCCATCCTCAGCCAATCATTTTGTTCCTGCCTGGGGATCCCCACCCCCTGGAACGGCTCGCACATGCGTACCTAAGCAAGGAGGTAGGTATGTACCTAATGGATGTATGGTATTTACATAGCCATTATTTTCTGAGCTGTCATCGCGCGAAACGCGATAATAAAGAGCAGAGCGCAGCACAACAACCGAACAGACACAACTTCGATTTTTGCTTATTTCATCACAACGATTCACCACCATGGCGCCAAAGAAGACCGCCGCAAGCCGCAAGGCCCAAGAAAATGTTGCTGCTGCTCCCACGGCCACCAAGGCCAAGTCTGCAAAGAGCACTTCCACCGCCGCCGCCGCAAAGAAGCCTCCTGCCGCCAAACCTGGTTAGTAAACAAACACGCTCACGGTTCGGTCGAGACGCGACTTGACGTGATCCCGCTGCCTAGATGGATCGTATAGATAACCAGACTAACGCTAGGTTTCACAAAAGTTAATAAAAAAGCAAGCCAGGCCACAAAGCCAGTGACCGCGAAGCGAAAGCGCGCCGCCGTTGACGATGACGAAGCGGATGATGATGCTTCCGCTCGTCGCAAGAAGGCCCCCAAGGCTGAGGCGCCTGCTGAAAAGCCAAAGGCAAAGGCTGTTCCCAAAGCGCCCGTCAAGAAAGAAACGAAGGCAAAGCCTGTAGCAGAGCCCGTCGTCTTGAACAAGGCGCCCACCGAACCATTTGCTGTCTTTGCCTGCGGCAGTGGCGAGTGCGGAGAGCTTGGCCTGGGCCCCTCGCGCACAACCTCCACGATCCCAAGAATGAACATGGCCCTTGATCCCAACGACAAGACCAAGCATCACGTTGTCCAGCTCGCTTGCGGTGGCATGCACACCATCGTCCTCACTGCAGATAACAAGATCTTGACCTGGGGCGTCAACGATGAAGGCGCGCTAGGGCGAGACACCACGTGGGATGGCGGCTTGAAGGACATGGACGGCGATAACAGCGAAGAGGAAGATGGGGACTTGAATCCTCACGAATGTTCACCGGTCGAAGTTCCTTCCAAGCACTTTCCTGATGGCACCGTCTTCACCCAAGTCGCTGCTGGTGACAGCTGCAGCTTTGTCCTGACTGCGAGCGGACACGTCTATGGATGGGGAGCTTTTCGAGTACGTGTGAACCCTCTTCTCTCCTTTTTGTAATTCGTAGCTAACAGAATAAAACTAGGACAACAAGGGAGACCGTCGCTTTTGCTATGACAAGGATGGTAAGGTCGTTGAGATCCAGAAGAAGCCCATCTTGGTTCCCGCGCTGGAACATATTGTTCAGATTGCCTGCGGAGCCAACCACGTTCTTGCTCTCGACAAAGCTGGTCAAATCTGGGGTTGGGGCTCGTACGAGCAGAACCAGCTTGGTCGTCAACCCTTTGGGCGCTTCCAGTCCGAGACCCTGCTTCCTCGCCAGGTCCGGGTCTGCACGCGCCCAATCAAATACATCGCCTCTGGCGAATTCCACTCCTTTGCTGTTGACCGCAAGGACGACGTTTGGTCATGGGGCCTAAACAGCTTTGGTGAGGCTGGATACGCCAAGCAAGCCGGCGGCGACCAAGCCGTTCTCCCTCATCCTATGAAGATTCCTGACCTTTGCGGCAAGGGCGTCACCCAGATGGCGGGCGGCTCTCACCATTCGGCAGCCGTCACATCTGAAGGCCAATGCTTTGTCTGGGGCCGACTGGACGGTGGCCAGCTCGGCATTGAATTCTCCAAGGAACAGCTCGAAGACGACACCCTGATCCGACATGATGAGTACGACAAGCCGCGTATCTGCCTGCGCCCGACAGAGGTTCCCGGAGTCGGCCCTGTGGAAACCGTGGCTTGCGGAACAGACCACACCATCTTCATCACCAAGGAAGGCGTTGGCCTCGCCACTGGCTTCGGCTCCGTCGGCCAACTAGGCCTGCGTCACGAAGATGATGTGAACACGGTCCAGCCCATGCAAGGCAAAGATATCAAAGGCAGGAAGCTGATTGGCGCTGCTGCCGGAGGTCAATTCTCTATCGTGATGAGCACGGCTGATGCCCCCAAGGCAGAATGAAGAAGGATTCGCGGCTTCTTGTGGGAAGAGGTAATTGTACAAATTACAGGCAAGGAACAGAATAGGAAAAGACAAGACAAGAGACATGATCTATTTTATTTGCTTGCCGGGCCGGTTCTTTTCTTTTTTTCCGCGTCGTTTGTTTGGATTGATTTGCATGGAAAGGGGCATCAGATTCATTTCTCGGCGACGTTTTACTCGGACTGACATGATGCTGTTCTTGTTTGTCTTTCTGCTCTGTTCATTTGCCAGAATAATAATGCACTTGGTTTACATATTTGCGCAGCGCTACAGATGATACCTGGCGTGATGAGTGACGTTCAGAGCGGTCTTCCCTTCGCTGACTAGCTCGTGTGACTCGTCGCTCTGCCCTCCACCATTGTGAGTTTTGGTCAAGAGACTGATGGTAGGGATGTGGACAGTGTATGCAAGTTATTCTCTGAATCTGTTCTATGGTAGTCTGCGTTCAACTTCATGGATGCCAGGTACTTCAATGTCTCATCATTCATGCATGATGTCACCGAGTCTACATGTATGATGTCGACCTCCTACTAGGACCACAGGTGATCACTGATGATCATGATCGGTGCGATGTCCAGCTGCCAGAGATGCGAATAGGACTGTTGGAATGTGCGGGCCAATGCCATACCGTGCTATCTATAGCGACAATTTGCCTTTTTCTTCCTTGCTCCCTTTAAGAAACACAAGACTAGAATTCAAAGCATGGCTAAAGTACAAAGTTGGAAGAAAGAGGCGGACCGTACGGCGTAGACTGGCCGGCAGTGGCCGAGAGAGTGGACATGCATAATGGACGACATTCCGGGCTCTACGAATCACCGGGCCAGATTTCATCGCGCACATGTTCTTGACATCTGAGGGCGGATACATAGATGATAGGAGTTTTCAGTGTTCACTCTGAGGATCTCACTGTCAACTTCATACTACTCTTCATTCATTACTTATTATGCTCGTCACTCGTGGGGCATAGCTTGCAATCCCTGGTACGAGATGGATCGTTTGCACCGATCAAGTATGGATTGACAATGGATCAAATGACTTTGTGGAATGAAAGATAAAGTAGTTCGGACACGGGTTTGGTCTGCCCGTCCGTGCCCCCAGAAATGCAAGTAGAGAACAAGAGAAAGAGTTCTGAGTGGCCGGGTTCGCTAGACCTTTTCCGGAAAGGCATGATTCTCTGAACATTCATCCTTCTGTAGACTATGGGGTCTAGTCTGGTCTTGTTCTGAGTTCGCGGATTCGAAACCGACGTTCTTAGTTTAGATGTCATTGAGGATTTGGTGCGGGAGACGGAGAGCCTCACGTCTGGCGCACGAGACGCGGTTGGACCTTGGTATTGATTGCGAACTGGCATGCTTCGGAGACAGACCGCTCCGTCTACTTGAGCTGTCTGGGAACAAACGATGACAATGAAGAATTTACGAAGGTCGGGAAGATGAGGCTTCCGCGATGAAGACGGAGAGGTAACAGCCCCCCCTGTTTGTGCAACACCCTGATTACTGATTCTGAACTAGTTACTCGATGTTTCTATTTCTCTTGAAGTACATAGTGCTCATGCATGCAACGACCATTATTGCAAAAACTGTGGCTATCGACATATGTAATCATCATATAGAGATGATCAAGAACAAGGCAGACGTGCTTAAAGCTTGTGCTTATTGAAGAATATGTTCAGCAAATTGGGGGGCAAAATGGAACTTTCGTTTTGACTAAAGAGCCAAATTTCCCAAGTTGTGGGAACATGGGAATATTATGTACATAGGGTGCTGGTGCGGCCGTCACGTGATGAGGCTATTCCTCAATAGATTGTGTGAAGTGAAGCCAATTGACAAACTCACGCCTCGCACAAGTCACAACTTACAGCTGTGAGCTTTTCTTTGCTGCATGCGCAGCGTCCTGTCACCCGTGGCCTCAATACCACAAGTCCTCTTTCTTCTAGCCTAGAAATAATACAGGATGAACAGAAAAGAGGCCTCTTTGACATAGTAATGGTCTGTCGAACCTCGCATAATTCGCATTACAAGGTCTCTATCGAGGTCTTTGTCTACTGTCCGTAGACCCCTTCATCTTTGATGTCACGACTTGTATTGAACACTGTTAAGCAATTTGGGGGCACATGGTGGGTGTATATTTGACTGAAGAGCCTTAGTGGGAAAGTGGGAATACTATGTACATAATCGGATGGTGCAGCCATCACGTGATACTCTAGATAGGGGTGAGCCTAATAGCTAGTACATCTGTTACATAAGCCGCACAGGAAAAACCCTAGTGCAGGGAGGAAAACCTATACGCCACCATCCATTCGTCCGTCCTTGGACCCCTCGGGGTCCCGTAGTTTGCTCAGTCATTTGAAGAAGGGTGCACTGCTTGCCCGCTTGGCCGCAGTTGGTCAATCCAGATGGAGGAAGAGGAGGATCAGACGGAGGAAACAGGAACCCAGACGAACGAATCGCAACACCAAACAAAGCAAAAAGCGAACCAGACGAACCGAACAGAGACACAGACAAGGAAAACAGAAACCCAAGAAACCCAAGAAAAAAAAAAGAAAAAAAAAGAAGAGAAAAAGGGAAAATGATAGTACTTGACATCTACGGCTGATCTTGGAACGAGTCTCTGGCGTAGAACTTTTAACGGAATGCACGCATAAGCCATTGTCTTGGTCTGATTTAGGAAGAACCAAAAGGAGAAGGCGGAGACCCTCGTTGCTGACGTACTTTGGAAAAGGAACGTGAGGCAGGCTGCAGCTCTTAATAAGCCACGGGATTAGGCCATCTAGCGTAACTTGTACCTATTGAGGGTATGTAACTAGGTACATACCTCCTATTGAGATCTCGAGATCCGCAGACTATCTAGGCGCTAGTCAGCGTCCATGGGGAGCTTTCTGTCATGCAAGGAGGATCAGCAATTTCACGCCAGGAACCCTCTGGGGGACAACGAAGCCACATGACGCAACTTCCCCTCAAACTTGAAAAAAAGCAGGCATAGAGTTTTGAGGAGATGCACGCATGCATCAGGAGACACGCGATATTGACGGTTTGTGCGCAGGTACATACATATATGCTCAGTATTTATGCGCAGGTAGGTATGTAGGTATGTACATAACTAGTAGGTATCCATTATCAGTCGTGCAGGCAGCGAGGTGGCGTCACCGTTGAAAGTGGCCGATTTCCCGCTCTCTGGCTCAGAGAGCCACGCGGCGCTGAATTGGCGCGTCTGGTGTTTTTTTCTTGGCATCGTTGATTGGGGTACCTAGGTTCTTGGCGGAAAGTGATGGTAGGATATAGGGGGTTATTGTGTCAGGCTCTTACGTACACGATTTCTGTACTTGTAAGTACAACAGGTTACAACTTACAGGAGATGTGTTTGCTCAGAAAAAGGGAAGGTGATAGAAACCGCTCTGAAAAATGTCTCTACACGAGACAGACATTGGCTCTGAAGTTCTGAACGATGCCCGAGTGGAGGGAGCGGCCGGGGCAAGGACAACGCCACATGAGCGCCAGGCGTGAACGGAAGTGATGCAGAGGCAACGGAGGCAACGTGCCTTTGAGTTTCAACTTATAACTTCTAAGTTCTAGGTCTCCGTACTCTACTCCGTCTTACCGGTTCAATTTGGAAACGATAAGCGCTGTGATTACTAAACTTCTTTCCCTCCGTTGTTGCTCGGCAGCAAACTATTGAAGAAACAAAGCGAACGTTGAAGAGAAGGAAATAGGAGCAGCAACCGTCGGGATATTGTCGCTTAGTACCCCCAGATCCGCATCGTGTTTGATTCTATAATGGCATCATGTCGGATGTGTAACTCCAAAGAATCAATATGTACATACATATGAATGCACTTTTAGGTACATACCGCAAATACAATGCGCCGTCATGGCTGACATGGCGTCGTCGCCTATCTACGTGCTTCCCTGGCTCAGGCCGGCAATACGAGCTTTCCTCGCTGCCCCATGAGCGCATGGTGGTCCCTATGCCCAACGAAGAATGTTAGGGGCTCTTCCCTGTAGTCGGCTATTGGTTAGGGTGAAGTACAGGCAGGTGGATGAAACCCCAGCTGCTAGGTACCTTAGGACACCATACTCCGTACGTAAGAAATCGCCGACAGGTGCGGATGCGATCGTATGTACCTCTCGATTGTCCAACTGATCAACGTCAATTCCCCCACATTGATCACACGGGTACAGACGCCAAAGACGATTCCTTGGTTGGTGGAGTTACGCCACTGGGACTCGGGAGAGGCTGGAGGAGAAAGACCGCACGGCAAATCCGAGTTCGTTGATCCAAACCGTGAGACAAGAGAGAAAGAAAGAAAGCAAGACAGAAACGGTATGCCTGACATCACGCCACGGTCGACAGCGAGTACTACAGCTCAGCTTCAGCCCCTTCTCTCGATTCCTGTCGTCTGACTCGGCATAGTTTTACGAGAAAAAAAAATCTTGACAACTAGAGCACAATGGACTTGCGGACTACCTACATAGGTAAGTTGAACGTCTCATGCCACCGCGGCGGAGTCGGCGCCGAGCATAGAGGACTTTGCCGCCCAAACGAGGCTGTACCAAGGTCCTATCGAGGATGGATCAAGGACCTTTGCTCCGGTTGCTCCGCGTTCTTTCTAGCTAGTAGCCAGCTCCTTTCTTTGAGAGCAATACATACCTACCATAGAAGAGACTGTTGTCAATCGTCGTTCGTAAACAATGACTTATTTCTTGAAAGTCTGGTCACAGAACGTTCGAGACAAACAGCACCGACAAGGCAGGATGACGAAGTTTCAAGTGGCAATGCGGCTGTGAATCAATCTGCTTGCACGAGACATACATATGTATGCCAAGCCAGTGGACAAACCCTTCTTCTGTACGTTAGAAGCTGTGCAGCAGAGCAGCAGCAGGCGAGGGCCGATCGAGTAAAGTCGGGAATGAGAGTAGGTAAGAAGTGCACGTTGGGGAGGTTGGTGGCACCTCAGCCGTGTAGGAGTGCATTGCTGATCATGTTCGTGTTGGAGAAATCCCCTAGTATTTACATACCTACTTAGGTACTTCGCCGTACTCCGTAAGCCATTTCGCCAGGGCGTGTTCATCTGTCTTTCGTTGCGGTTGCCGATTCGGCATCGCAAGGGAGGCGTTTGCTTGAGTTTTGAGGAGCTATGGATGGTGGGGGGTGAGAAGCTTCCAGAGAAGCAATGGCCACGATGGCGAACCTTCAGCCCGCAGACTCCAGAGCCGCCAGGCCGGAGCCAAAAAAAAAAAAAAGAAAAAAAGAAAATACGGAGATGAGATCATGGCATGAGCATCTTTTGTTTCTTCGTGCTCGTAAAAGCATTGGCGCTTGTGCGAGGGGGTCACCGATGGAAATGTCTATAAAGAGTTGACTGCCGTTCTCTCGATGCAAGTTCTTCCCATCCATATCGTTTCATCACATTCGAAAACACAGATCCAATACAAAAACACTTCTCTTCCAACGTTTCATAGCAAACATCATACCAACTTCACCATGCACTTCACTCAGACCATCTTTGCCGCCCTCCTGGCTGCCACCAGCGCCCTTGCCGCCCCGGCCGCGCTGGAGAAGTCCATGATGGCTACCGGTATCCCCGACTGGACCTTTGAGGGCGTCAAGCGCAACTGCGACTCTGCCGATAATAAGTGTGTTGTTGAGTTCCAGATCAACCCCAAGCGATTCAGCCGCACCTACGTTCGCTTCATCACCAACCGCAACGGCGGCACTGGTGCCTCGCAAAGCAATGGCGCGGCTCAAAACTTTGGCGACTACACCATCACGTCGGGCTGGAGTGGCCAGTTTGGTCCCCAAAATGGATTCACCACCTTTGCTGTTGTTGACAACAAGAACCGGTATGTATTCGGAGAAGCCCTTATAAGAACAAAACATTGGTGTGTACTAACACACCCCGTTAGCTTGATCGCCTATCCTAGCTACACCGATGCCCAGTTTGCCAATGGCAGGGTTGTGAGCCCCGACCAGAGCTACAAGCCTCAGAATCTTGCTTAAAGACGGAGCTCTCCGCCAGACTTAGGCTACTTACAGCCTTGTCTTTGACATTCTGCTGAAATACTTTTGTTTACTTGCGTTTGCGGAGATCTTACATATACACGTTGGGCAAGGATGCCCGTGCACTGTACACAACATCACGAGTCACGACTAATTGTCGGAACCATACTTCAACTGCCTGAGAGCCTAGAGCTGACCTGTCTCAGATGACAGCGAGTCAGATGAGATCATGAGAGCCGCCGTTGGGCTAGCACGAGAATAGAGTGGTGTATCAATCTTAGACATATAGTAATGCCACCTAATACTCGCATTAGTTACTGATCCTGCGTCATGTCTTCATGCAAGATCATGTCTGTCATACTTACAACTAGTTTCTTCGTACCTACATGATCCCACAAAGTGTGCAATAGCCCGCCCCAATTTTGGACCAACTATGCAGTAGGCACTGTTCAGTGTTGCCTCGCTCGACAGTGGGTTGGCGGTATGTCCCCCTCTAGGCTCTGCGTGATGTACGGGACGAGAGGGCAATACAAACAGGCAGCTTTGTTGCTCTATTAACACTGTCACCCCTCTGTAAAGTTCTTGGCGTCGATGGAAACGCAGAAACCGGTGAGCGAATGTGACTCTAGTCGGGACACGTACAACTTACAAGATAGTGTATCAATCCGTTTCAATATCGGTCCTCGCATGTGTTGCAAAGTCTGTTAGTGCCATCTCCCGCTTATTGCCGTACAACACCACAAGTTTAGCCAAATAGTCATGATAGGGCCCTGAAAGACTGACAATGTGGCAGACGCAAGAAGACCGTGGACCTTCATGACATCATGAAAAATTTGGTCATTTCCACCACATCAAAGAAAACGGATTTTCAATCGAGCTCACCTCTCGAGATTGTCCAGGAGCGGCGGCATGATGATGCGATATCAGTTTCAATTTGTCGCGGACCTGGGCGAACCTCTGCTTGTTAGTTGTTATCCGTACAATCTAGGACCATTGCGGCCAACCACGACAAGAAGTCGACGGACTGCGATAGTATTGGTGTTGTCGCGCCTGCGGTAAAGTACCTTGGAGTTGTAATGGACTGTATCGTCTTCTTTCCTATAGAACAAAAGAGTAACTATGCATAACTAAGTTAACTTATTTTTTTGACAGCAAACTTTTACACATCATTGGTGACTGCAACGAAAATGTGACTAATATTGGTGGCTTCACCACAGAGGACGACAGTCCACGCAAGGAGACCGCACTGTGCATATTACATCCTGCTAATTCCCTTGAACGCTTCGTGTACGTTGCAAGATAATACAATAATCGAGACTTATAGGATAAAATATCACGCTTATGGTACCATTGGGTGCCCCGGAAAGGCGCCGAGCCGTCAAATTCACCTGATTCCGCAAGCATAATGCCACAATCAAAAGATCTTGACGTGGCAGACGTGATTTCCGAGAGGCTCAGTCTTGGAGCAGGCTTACCAAGCAATGAAATTAGGCTGAGAGGACGATGAGAGGACCCTGGTTTGCGTAGTGAGCTTCGCTCCATTACATGCAACTATCGTTTTGTCCTTTCTAGTAGAAAGTTGACGTTGATTGTATTCGAACCTGGAATGAGCCGATTCAATTGATTGGGGACCAAGTTTTCGTAGGTACAAGTTAAGCGTGCGACCTCGACCTGTCCAGAACCGGGTCTATCCAGCGCCGCCCTCAACAGAGCATTCACCCGTATAAAACTCGACGATATCACGGAAAAGGCATAAAGTTATATCGAAGAGCAAATCTAAGCCTTTTCCTGGAATGTTTATCTGTTAGCAACTGTGCAAGCATGACGCCGGTTCTCTTAAGGGGCCTCCTAATTGTGTCCGTAGAAGTACAGGGCGCGCGTTTCTCTTTAAGCTCTCTGATAGTGATGACAGATTATGCGAGATTTATATCTTCTTGAAGACGTCGCACATCGTGTTTTGAAAGCTTGGATGAGCAGTCTCGCCCACGAAGTGGGATGCCCCAATCTTGAATTCTTGATGAGTGAAACGGCTTCTGATTCTGCTTACAAGAGTCCTGGAGATTCCCTCTAAATCGCGGTATGCGCGGCTAATATGCCTGCTGAAATGGCGGACCACAGGCGGTTCCTCTTGCGAGGTGTCGTATGCTTAGCCAATGGCTTTAAAGGGCATTGTGGTGTCGCCAATGCTGCTGAGGATGCCTCTGTAAGGGAAGTCATGCTATGGCGGGGTTTGTTTAGGTGTTTTTGGGGCGGGGGTTGCGTAACCGTGCAGGTGTCCACGCTGCGAGCATGAAGCGACATACATTTGGCCGTATATTTCTCACGGGTCATTTCGAACTTTCCGCCACAAAATTACAAAGAAACGGCATCTTGCAATCTCGCAGATCTCGCAGCGTAGCCATGTATTCTGAAGAGCCTATGTCGACCGACAAGACGAGTAACACCTGTTACTGTGATGAACTGACCTAGGGTGGTTGCTGCACTCCAGCGTTGACAATAGGATTGTTTCTCTTGAGGAGAAAGAGAGAAGAAAAGTCCTCTTGTCCCCTGATGCTAGTTATCCTAAGTACAAAGTTGTGCGCGCCCCACTCTTTCGCACTAAGACGAGCCAAAGCTCGAATCCATGACATAGTCTAGCCCCTTCATCACGCCTCCTCCGCGACTGTATCCTCCCCTGAAATCGATGATGCTGAAGATGAGGGTTCAGGGCTCAGATCGTGCCGC
>SRPQ01000482.1:0-18455 GCA_018360075.1 Claviceps cyperi
CTATTCGCCCCAAGGGAGGCTATGCGGAGGGGCGCGCTGCGCCCCACTGCCGGCGACAATCAAACTATCAAACTATCAACGAACCTGTCTCTCGAATTTGATGGCACTCGATTGATCCAGCATGCGAGCACTCCATATTCCATAATCTGCCATGTGCTGAAGAAGAATCCGGCTACATAATGTAACGCGAAAAGGCGAAGCGATGATGTATTCGCAGATGCAATCAATGCCCGGGCGTTAAATCTTGCATAATTTCAACTTTTGCGAGCCCGCACTTCGATTTACGATGGCACCGTGTCAAGCTGAATATAAGAATCACGATCCCTCAAACATGGGTGGTGTACATTTTGTCTCAGATGATGGGAAATGACAGGATGTAGTTATGTATCTGAAGCTGGATGATACGGAGTAGCCTGTATGTAGCTATATGTTTCACAAAAGAATGGGCGCAGCCGTCTGGCCACTCTGATGTGTTTTTGTTTACCCCTATATACCCTGCGACACAACCCCCTAGCTAACAGTGCGATAGGACTTTTTAGCTATACTCTCAAGTGGTATAATGCCTGATCAATAGTTACTGTTGCTCTTCGCTCCTTAAAATTGGAGTAGGGGACCTTTTTAACTTGTATCATGATTGAGGTGTACATGTTTTGGGGTTCGAACATGCGACTTCGCGCTGTTTGGGAAGTTGCAGGATTTTATTTTTTTATCCTCCCGGGCTCATAACCTGTTTCACAAAGGAATGGGCGCAGCCGTCTGGCCACTCTGATGTGTTTTTGTTTACCCCTATATACCCTGCGACACTATACAAGTAACCTTTCTCCGACTGTACCGTTATAGTGAGATGACGTGTTGGCTTTTACTCGAGACTTCACTGATATAAGGTGTTGATTACCTTTAAGCAAGGTCCCGCTGGTCTCGTTCACAGCTTCCCTATTTCTCTAATGACCTTTTACTATTTACTCCACTGTATCATGTCTACAGCATCTAAAGAAAATGAGCAAAAGTCACCACAGGCTGAGGGCGGCCTGATTCCTGCAGAGGACGTTCTCGTAAACCAGGGTCGCCGCAGAGATTGACACACAGAGTCAGAGTGAAAGACACAGGAGATGAACGTGATTTTTGGGCTGATGATCAAAGCATCGATTCCGTCTTCTCTGAAACGTTGCGTACCCCAAAATCGACACATTATTCCGATCTCCTGATGATCAGCCACAGTCCAAGTTCCACCGCCCTCTCTTGCATCCAGCATCCTCAAGTATCGTCACATCCACGGCCGTACCTATCATAGTGATATGTTCACGACAAGTTATATCCTTCCCAATCACGACCAAAAGCTCCAATCAGAAGAATTATGGTTCTAGTGACCACGAGCCCGCATTCTTGGCAGAATCGTGCGCTGATGTTGAATGCTAGCTACCATTACTTGAAGATCCTTCTCGACGGCCAGCTGTTCCTGGCGCCGCTTGGGGAAGACAAGATCCACGTACGTGAGCGCTGGCCGCTTTCAGACACACTGGAGGGGCTTTCTTTTACTTACTCGGTATCTAATTGAGCGAATGTGCTCAGTGGGTGCTTGATGTCGGCACGGGATCCGGTAAGTAGTAACCGGTATTTTTCTACATGCGACTGTCGCTAACCAATGCACAAGGCACTGGGCAATATACGGCCAAAGGAGACTTCACGTCATATCTTCGTGTGCTCACAAAGTTGAACAGCGAATTGACCAACCAGTTTCCAAATGCTTCGATCATTGGTACAGACATCTTCCCACGTCAACCGGAGTGGGTGCCAACGAATGTCTGCTTCGAAATAGACGACGCCACGCTCGGGTGGACTTGAGATGCCAACCATTTTGACTTTACTCACATCCGCTTCATCTTAGGCGGTATCCAAGACTGGAAAGCCCTCTTTCAAAAAGCCTACGGATGCTGCGCGCCAGGAGGATGGGTACAGTCTGTCGAAGTTGATGTTGATTTTCGCAGCGACGATGGGTCTACTGAACTGGAACCTTATTATTGCCTCGTATGGAGATCTCGTTCGAGAGGGCGGCAAAATCACGAACCGTCACTTCTTCGTGCAAGAATTACAGCAGCGGATTTGAGGAGGCTGGCTTTGTCGACAAAGGAATTGTTCGATACAAAGTGAGTGCTGTCATCCGTCACCCGTCACTTTTGAGAGTTCACTCAAAGAATTGACTCTTCACCAGGTTCCTATTGGTTCCTGGGCAAAGGATCCTAGACCTAAACTGGCTGAAGTTGGGCGGTTTGCTGTGGCGGCTTTGGAGAATGACCTTCAAGGTAACGCATCGTCCATCCCCTCTTTTCTATGCTTGTACGAAATAAGAAACAATTCTCATCTCGAATCATTAGATTGCACCCATATGATTTGGCACAATGTCCTCCAAAGGCCAGCAGACGAACACCACGTGTGGCTCACGAATCCGCGCAAGGCGTTCCGTAATCCAAAGGTGCACAGCTACGCGATTGTGCATACTGTGTGCGGACGCAAGCCAGGGTGATTCGGCTGTCGCGTATCAAAGGAACTCTTCTCTTTGACAGCGTATAAAAGTTTATCCTGTAAATGTGTGATGATAATCACTTACAGCTGTAAACACTCACGCTGCCTCCATCTCCGCGGACTGTGTTCAGGAGCAAGAAAATTGCCAAAGCACAAACGGTCTTGATTATGAATCGGAGAGATAATCTGACTTCGGGAATCCCTTCCCGTCTCCCACCTGTTACGCATACATATGCCTGCGCCGCTGAGCCTCGGCCCGCGTCCTAAATGTTACCGGTATTCCAGCCTATAACAACCTTAACTCATCAGAGAGATGCGGGAGACATGCAGTAATAACGTAAATAACAAAAGAAAGGGACAAACGAATACCTCCCTATCCAAGGTAAGGACATTCGAGGGGCGGAGGCAAAGCTTCATTCGCCAAGGTCAGCGCCATTGTCATGGCATGTGCCATCCTTCATTGACAACAACACAAAAGTGTCAAGATCGGTAGTTATGCTCGCATCTGGCAGTGCATATAGTGCATGCCCTAGTTAGGCTACAGATCAATCCTGCTCTCGCCTAGATTTGACACCGATGGGTACGGTCCTTGATTTCGCACCGTATCCAAACAGCCACTCAAGAAGCTGGATGACGAATACTTGGACAAGAAGGACGAACAATCGTGTCAAGTGGTCCAGCAGGCCAAGCTTGGGCTTCTTGCCACGACTATACGTGGAATCCTTGAACTCGAACGGGAGCTTGGCGCCCAAATGTTTCTGGGCGACGTGCAAGCCGCTGCTGAAACCATCTTCATGGAAGCCGTACTTTGTCCAGGCACCGGCATAGCTGATACCACGCTTATTTTGGATGCGAGGTAGGAACTTTTGGGCACGGATAGCTTCAGGCGTATACAAAGGGTGGGAATAGAAGTATCTAGCTTTCGTTAAAGCGGCGCTGGGTCGATGGAGGGGATTCAGTGTGACAAGTACGTCACCGAACGGGTCTCGCGGAATGTGTTGCAAGATATTCATGTTGTATGTTAAGGACACTTGGTCGATATTTACCTTGTAAGGTGAGGACAGAGTGAGGTAGTTCCAGCTGGACCAGGCTTTTCGATTGCGTGGCATCAGTGTCAAATCCGAGTGTAATACGGCCTCGTTCTGCGACGTCTTGAAACAGGACAGGACGTCGCGCTCCTGTTGGGTTGCGGAAGCGCCGAGGATGGACAGTGCCTCGTCACCATGAGTGGCGAGAATGACATGGTCAAAAGTATCCGACTTTCCATCTTCGAACTGCAAAACGACCCGACCACTATCATCGTTGTGAAGGCTTGTGACGGGAGTTTTGAGAAATAGGTGATTCGGTGGGAATCCCTTCATCACAGCATCGATATATGATTGTGAACCATCCCGCAAGGTCAGCCAGTCTGGTCTAGCGGCAACCGTGGACAGTAGATGATGGTTCCACCTGCAAGAAAACGAACAAACATCGGTTTTGTTAGTCCAGCTACTGGCAAAGCCACGCGCCCCCGGGGATTACTCACAAGAACCGCACCAATGTCAAGACGGGGAACTCAAGACCGCATTTGTCGGGGCTCGTACTCCACACAGCAGCCGTCATGGGTAGCAGATAGTCATCGCGGAAGGCGTCAGAGTAGCCTTCGCGGGCCAAATACTCGCCAATCGTCTCCGCCCTGGCAGCAGCCTGCAAGACACTGTCTGTTTCCTTGATCGGTTGCTCGTCCTCCTCATTCACAAGAAGGTCGAGGGCGAACTGATTGAACCTAATGATATCGAAGATCATCCGCCACATGCGCAGTGAGAATATGTTTCTCTTCTGGCAGAATATCGAAGCCAAGTTGCTGCCTGCCCATTCGAACAAACCTTGGTCTCTGGAGACGCCAAAGGTCATTTCCGTCGGTTCGGCCACCACATTGATCTTGTTGAGGAAATTGATGAAGTTTGCTGCAGCGAGCCTTTGGTGAGTACGACGGACCGAGCCAATTTGTGAATTTGCTCAGGGCTTGTTTCAAGAAACTCACGATAAGTTGCTGTATTAAGCACAATGAAGCCTGTATCAACCGCGGTCGAGTATTTGCCGGTGTTCCATCGAACAGTGTTTGTATGGCCACCGAGTCGATCCGCCGCTTCGTACAGGTACACATCGTGGTAGGTCCTATTCAACGCCCATATAGCAGCTATGCCGGAGCAGCCGCTGCCGACGATGGCTACCTTTTTCCTATTCAGGGAGTTAACTTGGCGACTCATCGGGGCATTTTATGTCTCGGTGAGGAGCTGGCAAAGCCAAAGCTTGTGAGAAATCGTGTTCTCCCACGTCCTGCGCTCAGCCACCTGCTTGCTCGGCCAGCCAGAGCACTCAGTCTGGCGACTACTTGGCCGCGATGACGTGCGGCATCATCACTGTCACATGAAAGCGATTGCCAGCACAGGACATGGCGCGACACGGCTGCTGATTCGACGCAAGGCATTTGTACGATGCTATGTACACCGAGATTTGGCGCGGCGTGCTTGAGAGGATATAACGTACACGTGTTGCGGCGTCGACATGGCCGGCGCAATGAATATGATGCAATGGAGTCGGACGAACAGACAATTGGCAGATCGGACGCGAAGATAAGGACAAATGCTAAGGTTGTGCAGGCTGTATGTAGTCAAAGAATGTATTCCACGATGGGTGCAGCTCTGGGACAAGTTGTACGCATGACCCTTTTTACCAGCCGGCCGCGCTTATAATAGCGTTGTCTACTCCGTAAAAGCAAGGCGACAATGACGTCGCCATCCCATAAGAGGTAACTGGCGCGATTCGATTTCATCCCCCCCCCCTACCTGTAAGACCAGCAAAATGCCCTTTGATTTGCAAAAAACTAACGTGGTTACTCCGTAGGTTGCATGAGCTTGCATCGAAGCCGAAATATGAGATAAACCGAGGCACATCTGTTTTGGTATGGAAATAGCGGGGTAGCTATGTACCTTTGTATTGAAAACAGCTACAGACCCCAGTCGTTGCCGCGGAGACACGGACCTCGAAATGAACCAGACCTGGCGCCGCTTAACTCGACGCTTGTGCGGGTAATGCTGGGCTTTGTCGGCATCCCCCCCTTACCTGCAAAATGCCCTTTGATTTGCAAAATAAATTTCAACACATGCGAGATCAACACAGCCAGCAAGCAGAATGTTGGATCAATGCCAGACTATCGTCAATTCTCTACAAAGCAGGTTTCTAAGAAAGTACGTCCGTCCGTCTGGGCACATGTACACAGCTTCCTCTTCGGCATGGATATGTCGAGCACTCAACGGGATCGGTCGACGGTAGTACAAGTCGCCAATTCTTAAAAGCGCCGTGCAAACAGACCTATAGAAAGTCCATCTGCGTCGATCTGCCCGGTCAATACAACTAGACGCCATTGTGAAAAGTTCACGACGCTCAGCCGGTTTTCTTCATTCTCGGGGTGATTCAACTTTCTTTGAAGAAAGAAAAAAGAGATTTCTCAAGATGCGGGCCGATGGAGCGCAGTTTTGACTGGAACAAGGACGCACAGACCAACAATACGGGGGAAATTTCTCACGTGATGCTGCTGTGGCTGATGCGCCTGGGCGGTGAGTCGGTGACAAGCCAGCAAGGGGGCGGTTGCCTGTGGCAGTGACAACGGGCAACTGCCACGGGCTTGCAACTTGCGACCGACGACATCACATAATTACAGCCACGAAACACACTCCGCACTTGAACAGCGCCTGTCCGTTTCACTTGTCTCTGATTTGCGGCTTCCACGGCTTCATTCAATCTATTGCGGCCCACGTTCTCCAAGTCTATTACATACCCATCGGCCAACATGTCGAATCCTCTCGATACCGAGGCTGGTTCTGAGCTGTTCAGCTCCTATGAGGCCGAACTCAAGCTCGTACAGGCAGATCTTACCCAGAAGTTGGACCAAATACCGGACATGTCAGGGGAATCTCGGAAGAGTGCCGTCGTGCAGGCTGAAAGAGCCTTGGAGGAAGCAGATGAGCTGGTACCTCTTTCTTCCCCTCGCGATAGTACAATGCCAAACCAAGCTAATCTAGACCTCTATCACTGCAGTTGGACTCGATGCGTCTGGAGAAACAGAACATCCCGACTTCGTCTCGCGCAAAGGTGAACCAACGATTCCGCAACTACGAAGCCGACGTGGACGCCCAGCGTCGAAAGCTGGCGGGTCTTGCCTCCGACCGTGCAGCCCTTTTCGGAACTAGATACACCGACGAGCCGGCTGGCTCATCTGACGTGCATCTTGAGCAACGACAGCAGCTGCTCTCTGGCACCGATCGCCTTGATAGGAGCACGCAGCGATTAAAAGCAAGCCAGGCGCTGGCACACGAAACTGAAGCTATCGGAGCAAGCACTCTGGCCGACCTCAGTGTACAGCGCAGCAGAATCCAGCACACGCAGAACACCCTTCTGAACAGCGAGGGCTATGTCGACAGAAGCGTCAAGACCTTGAGGGGCATGGTTCGCAGGTAAGGAAGGCATCAGCATGTGGCTGCATTTAGCATATAATCGTGGATCATAAGGGCGCTGACTATGGTCGTATCAGGATGGCCACAAATCGAATAATTACCATATCCATCATTACCGTCTTGGTGCTATTGATTATCGCAGTCATCTTCAGCAAATTCAGTTGAGTTGACGAGCCTTTACTATCCTGGAGTTCCGGTTTGCATGCATTTGGCGAGGGGTTGACTCGACTTTTCTTTATCTCTTCTTTGTTCGGGTCTGAAGACAGTTGTAAAGACAGGCAAGGTATCCTCGTAATACGTACATACATATAAACAGTAAAGCAGTGAGGTTGAAGAACAGCTGGTGTGTCTTAAGATAGAAGCGGGCATACATACTTTCTCTTGCGACCAACAGAGCTGGAATCAACGAAGAGTTCTCTTTCCACAGATCTTGTGCTTCTGTATCACGTCATGATGCGGCGCAAACTGTCCATGAACATCACTGATCAAGGAGCACCAGATCGGCAAATAATGTGCTTGTAAGTTGTGACCATGATCACAAACGTCGAGTTAAACAGCTTCGTGCGCGAGTGAATTCGTGGCTATCTGCACACAGGCTTGATGATATGTACTGCCTGAGCAGCGCCGCAAATGATCTATCATGGGATACCTAGGTACGGCGACGACTTGTAGAGCTTGTACGCATCAGAACGTTTCAGAAGAAGTTGCGGCGAAGCTTTTGGGCGCGTGGCCGTGAATCCTGCATCTCATAGGCTGGCTTCCAGCCCCCCGCTTTGTAGCTGAACGTGGGGCCACAGCCGAGAAAAGCCCGTCATGCAGCCGAACGCGGACGCTGCGGGCGCTCCATCTCCTTATTAATAAGGAGCTCTACGACGAGCACACAAATCTTTTCATTGCTCGAACTCTCTCACCTTCTCCTCGCCTCATCATCTGCCTCTTCCGCGCCACCACGCCACTCCATCACTTCGCCGGCGGCGGCCCGTTCCTCTCCTTGCTTTCATTTTGGTACTGCTGGCCATTGCAACTCCTCTTTCCACCGCATCTATTTGTCATCCAGCTTTGCTGCGTGCTCAGAGTGGCCTCGCCGCCATGTCTGAATTTCTTGGGTAGGTTCGAGATACCCACCCACATTAATTAATGAAATCCAAGTCCATGTGTTCTAACCATCGGCCTAATAGTTCTCGCATCTCTCTCATTTCCAAGAGCGATATCCGGTATGCGCCTTAGTCATTCAATGGCTTGATTGCGTAGTCGGCTAATTCGCAATTCAGCTACGTCGGCACTCTCCATGAGATCAATTCGGATGAGTCAACGGTATCCTTGGAAAATGTCAGGTCTTTCGGCACAGAAGGACGCAGAGGCAGGCCAGCAGAAGAGATAGCTCCTTCTGACCAGGTCTACGAGTACATCGTCTTTCGCGGCAGTGATGTGAAGGATTTGCGAATCGAAGAACATCCCAGCCTCAAGGAGACAAAAACTCCTGTCATGCCCGATGATCCTGCCATTGTTGGAGTAAGTCATATCCCCACATGCTACATCATTTTGTCTATAATTATCACCTTCTATTCCATTATGATGAAATATTGCGGATGTAAATCTATTGTCACGGCGGAAAAGCGCAAAAATAATGTCGAGATTTCCGTTGCCTTCCTTCTGATCATGGAATATTTGTTTTACCTGTTTTGTTGCAGACCTTGTGCTTGCAAGTTTGCTTTGAGAACTAATAAAGCTGACTATCAAAACTGAAGGCTCGAACACGAGATCCTCGTCGGCAGCCCGCCAGCCAAAATGGACCTCATGGCCCAGCCGCGTTTCAACCTCCATACCCCCCTCACAACAACTTCTATGGCGGACCCCCACCTCCTGGTTCCTGGGGTCGTGGCAGCGGTCCTAGCCAAATGCATGGCCCAGGTTTCGCTGGAGTGCCCTACCCTCCCCCGCCTGGGTGGTATCCTCCTGGTCAGGCATTTCCACATGGAGCACCTGGACCGTGGAGCAATCCTCCGTTCCCTCCCGGCCCGGGACGTCTCAGCGGGCCCGCTGGCCCCGCGACTCCTTCAGGGCCTGAGGGTCCTCAACGCGGAGGTCCGGCGCAAACTCCTGGCGCTGATGCTCAACAAGCTCCCAACACGGAGCAGCCAAAGGCACCAGCATCTGCACCCACAGAGGCAAAACCTCTTGCTCAAGCAGGTCGACAGCCTACAGATGCACCTAAGCCACCTCTTGACACTAAACCTTCACCAGAGGAAGTCCAGGCTGTCGCGTCGAATCTGAACAACGATTCCGAAACGCCGGCAGCTAAGAGCATGAGAAGCAATCGCCCTGCGCCAGCACTCCCGCTTGCTGGATCAGGCGCCAGACCCTTCCAACTTCCCAACACTGGAAAAACTGCACCTGCAGGAGGCCCCAAATCGACATCGACTGCACCGCCCATAAGTGTCGAAGATGCCACTAGTGCAGCCAGAGCTGCCGTAGCCATCGCAATGGCACAACTAGGGAAAAGTGAAGGTAATGCCATGGATAACCTGACGAGCAAAGTCAACGAGATGCGAGTCAATGCAAGCCAGGGCACATCATCAAATGGCCGCGGTCGCGGGCGTGGCGGGCGTCCGGGTGTCGCAGCCAAGGTTGAAGTCCCGGACTCTGACTTTGACTTCGCGCGGTCCAATGCGAAGTTCAATAAGGAGGACATTGCCAAGGAGGCTATCGCCGGTGGTGACACCATCGAGTCTCCCGGTGAGTCTAAGAACAATGAGCCGGTTGCCGAAACGGCGAGCGGGAATTTGTACAACAAATCGAGATCATTTTTTGACAACATCTCCAGCGAGGCCAAAGACAGAGCCGTCAAAAATGGGCAGAGGCCCGGCGGTCGTGAATGGAGAGGAGAGGAACAACGCAGGAATATGGAGACCTTCGGCCAAGGCAGCGTCGACGGTGGATATCGAGACTATCGTGGCAGAGGCCGAGGCCGCGGTGGTCGCGGTAGACAGGGATTCAACCGTGGTGGACGCGGGGGTAGCCGTCCCCCGTTTCAAGCCGCCGCGGCCGTCAACCGTTAGGTTTGGCATCGAGTCTGGCTGTTGTACATTGATGCATCATTGGCAGTTCACGGCCCCTAGTAGGCCATCGTACCTTTCGTTCCTTTCGATTGAGGTGCGCCATCTGCCAGCTGGGTCTGACGCGAGAAACGAATCTCCTTCCCCGCTCTGCTTCATTGACTCATTCTTCTTATTCTTTTATTGTGTTTGGTCTTTGATTATGTAACAACATATTTGGGATCTCTGGCGCTTTGTGGTGCAAGCGACTGGTTCAGGGTTGATGCTGCCTCCTTCAATAAGGCCCAAGAGGTCTGAAAGCGAACAGGTGGTAGGAATTGGGAGGCAATGGCTTAGTTGATTTCTGTGATCGAACAACGCATGGAGTTTGGATTTACTTTACGCAGCAAGGGATGCGGGTAGGCTTACGTGGATTACGACATATTCAGCATGGCTGGAACGAAGGCAGGCTTTGGCTTTGAACTGCTCGCCGCGAAGGCGGTTCGACTTCTGGGAGGCTCTGAGACAGAGGAGTTGGGACGCAGCGTGATGAAATGACTTGTAGTTTTTTTCGCTATGGTCATGAAGAAATTGGGGCCTGATGCTCGCCTCTTGGCTAAACAATACATCCTCCATCAACCCCCATTTGTGAAACGAATCATGTCTGCGTGCTGTAATCGTGATTGATTAGCGGCGGGAATTCGTAGTGATTGCCGAATTGTGTGACACACATGCATGTATATATGTATGTATGTACAGCATGATACATACTGTACATTAGGTAGATGAGCTGCACTACCTACAGTGGCTGCTAGATTTGGCTGTTCCCCCACCCTGTGTCACGCGTGACGCAGTGCAGTCAAACGCGGAAAATGGCCCCGGCGCGGCACCTCATGTTTTACTACCGCTCAAAACTCTTGGGCATATGGCGAGCTGGAGAAGTTTTGTTCTTTCCACTGACAGCATAGGACATTTTAAGACGAGCCTTCCCGTCATGTCCAGCAGACAACTACGCAAGCTTCAGCAGCAAAAAGAACTCGAGAGAGCGCAGCGAGTCGACCAACCTCAACGCGATGCAGACCGGAGTGACGATGTCGAGGAGGAAGCTGTTCAGACAACCACCAAGCCTAGGCCAAATTTGTTCGCCGCGCTAGGAGGCGAAGATGACGATGCGGACGAGGAAGATGATGACGATGACGATGGCCAAGATGCAGGGCCGTCGCTGACTGCACGAGTCGACGAAGCTGAGCCAAGCGCCAAGAAGAGCAAAAAGAAGAAAAAGAAGAAGAGCAAGAAAGCCAAATCTGCCACTGCCGCGGCTGACGAGGAAGATGAGATTGACAGAGCAATCAAAGAACTGCAATCGAGTTCCAGGTCCGGCGCAGGCAGACACTCCCGTAGACAATCCGAACAGGGTGGCTCGTTCGGCCCTCGAAAGCGAATAAACGAGCTTCTTTCCATCGACACACATCACCTACGGGCTATAAACGAGATGCGAAGCCTCTTCGGTCGAGAAGTGATTGAGTCAGCCAACGCAGAGGAGCAGCACCAGGAGCAAGGAAACAGACGCCGCCAAAGAATGCCACAGGAAGTCGATCTGGAAACTTTTCTTCGTGAGTCGCCCGGCGCGAAGAAATTGCCTGACGTTTCGCTGCGACGCAATGTATTCATTCAGGGAAGGGAGCACTGGCCTTGTCAATCAGCAGGGGGTTTGACTATGTCGAAGATTGGCGAGTCTTCAGATGGGTTGTCGACGGAATATGCGTATGTGCATGAAAAGGAGTACGATTCAATGCAGGCTTTCTTTTTCGCCTGTGTGCAGATAGGAGATCCGATGCGCATGATCCATCTGTTGAAGGGTGCTCGTAAGTATCGCCCCCTTGGAGAGCTTTCTTCCCTCTTTTCTGTTTTCGGCTAATGTAAGACTGTGATAGCATATCATGTCTCGACTTTACTGCAGGTCAGTAGCGTTGCGAAGCAGGATCAGAACATGGCACTGTCGGCGGAACTGCTGGAACGAGCTCTCTTCACTTTTGGCAGGGTAGCTACATCTGCGTTCCGGCAAGACATTGAGAGCGGCCGCGCTCGGTTGGATTTTCGACGACCGGAGAATCGCCAATTCTGGCTTGCCGGCTACCAATATCTTCGAAGCCTCATACGCAAGGGAACGTATCGAACGGCCCTTGAATGGGCCAAGCTGTTATTTGCGCTCGACCGCAACGACCCCTACGCCATCAGACACTACATTCACGTGCTGGCTCTTCGAGCCTATCAATCAACCTGGTTAATCGAATTTTTCCAAGGGATGGATCAGCTTGGCAGCTGCCACGGCGATGTTGCCAGGTATCCAGGCGATCAATATCTGAGACAGAGTTTGGTCTTGGCCAAGTTGCAAGCCAACGACACAGAAGGTGCCCGAGAGCTCCTCAAAAGCGGAATACAATCGCTGCCCTGGCTATACTGCGCTCTGTTCCAAGAGCTGAATCTCGATGCTCCGCCTTCAATCTGGGGAATCAAGCCAGCTACAGACGCGATATCTTTCTGGGTCAAGATGTATGTTGACCAAACCAAGGATCTGTGGAACAATCCTCAAGCCATCACCCTGCTACAGCAAGTGGCCAAGAGCCAAGAAACCAAACCCGAGGTGTCATTTCTCGCATCCGAGGATGATGCCGTCGATCTCGGCTCCGCTCGTCTGGCCTACCTCGAAGGCCAGACAACCCTGCTGTCCATTACGCCACGCCATCTCCTCGACAGCCAACCCAACTACGAATTCGACCCCTTACCGCCGCCTCAGCACGACAACATCTTCACGAGCGAGAGCACTCAGCTCCCCTGGCGCGACAACCAGCCACACCGGTCGCAAAACCAAGCGCCAGACGACCTGCTAGCCCGGATGCAGAACCTCTTAGCCCGAAGAGATGAACGCGCCAGGAGAAGGGCAGCCGCACCCGCAGGAGTGGGCATAATGAACAACATCGACGGCAACAATGACGAGGACGACGACGAAGAAGCGCGAGCCATTCAAGAAGCAGATGATGAGGAACTACAACGCGATATAGAGGCACACATGAACTGGGTCAACGAGCCAGGTTTCCTAGGTACATTGATGCGTTTACTTGGCGTGGGAGCAGGAGCACAGGGCGCTGGTGACGAAGACGATGATGGGAACGACGACGCGAATTGGATGGATGTTGATGACGACGAAGAGGATCTCGAGCTCGACCCCAACGCTGAAGTCGAAAGTGATGATGAATATGAATATTTTATTGATGGCGATGATGTTCCGCCCGGGGCGTGGCCGGATGAGTACTGAACATCCATGTAGTTGGGGCGCAAGTATTTAGCCCGTGAATGAGTGAGTATCTATGTACATATATAGTTGGGGTGCAAGTATTTAGTCAGTCAATTAACGTGTAGAACTGCCGGGGAATGAGACGTAGGTTACATTATACCACAAATCTCCAATGGCGTTGTACTTGACACAGCTCGGCCTCTTTCCCCATTTGGACGTGCCGGCGGCTTCCATCTATATATACTGTGACGGTTCACCCGTAACCGCTCTGTCCGCGCACTGTACCTATATATCCCGCACTAAGCTGGTTCTCATCAGCCTAGTGTTCTGACCTTTTGGTCGGGTCGGTAGAGATATCCGATTCCTCACATATACGTGCATTCCTAGTCCTCGATCTTGTCAACGTCTTTTCGCAAAGTATATACATGACATGCATACTTGTACATATATACATATATACACGCGTATGATATGTGTGTTTGTACAGACACTGCACAGACACCCACCCGGCTTACCCCTTCCTGAGTCCCTGACCGATATGTCGGAGTCGGAGTCCCTGGAGAAGAATAGTATGAAAACCCTCCGTGGACATAGTTATACATATTTTCTTATGAGCAGCCCGCTGTATGTTCATGCATCGTATAGTTGACAAGGCATTGGCCCGGTTTCATCCCTCTCCTGGAACAAGGAGCAAAATCCCGGGTGATGGAGTAGGAATAGGTAGCTGGACATGTGGTACCTGTTTGCGCCTTTACCCCTCACTCTTTCTGGGTTTCTTCGTCGGGGGGCTACATAGATGGCAGCAGGTACGCCACCACATTTCGGTGCGTGGCGTCAGGTTGGAGGGGAGGGTATGTACTGTACGGCCTGCCAGGACTGACAGTGTACTTCAAAGAGGTGTTGTGTACTGTATACGAAGGGGTGCATTATGCATGTGCAGTGGGATTCTATAACGGACTAGGTACTCCGTAGGTTTGGCCGGTTTTGATGCTTGCCCTTGTTGCGCATGTTGGTGTTTGGGGGTGGTTGAGGAGCGGGAGAAAGGGCAAAATGTTCAAACTACGGCAAACGAAGGGAAAGCTGGCATGTGCGCGGTCACAGTATTTATACCGAAGCTAGGTAATATGGACGCATGGGAATCCCAAAGCGTTGTTGGGAGCAGATGGAAATGGCGCCAGTCGAAGCCTGGAGGCGCTTTGGTGGAGCAGCGGAACGAACCCGATGGGCTGCTGCAGTTGAAGCACAGATTCGTGTTTGTCCATGTTGCTGTTGTGTATTTAACGCCCTTGCGTCCCAGTTTTGGGGCTAATCCCCGGATAGATGGCATCCATGGGTGCGGCGTCTGCCCGCCACGAGGTTCTTCTACGTACAAGGCAGTCCTCCCCAAGAATTCATCAGACGCAGATGTCCTTGTAGCAGTTCGTGGCTTCTACCAACTTCACAAAAGTCTCAAAATCCTTGCCTACTGCCGCGGCGATAGCCCGATCCGCGGAGGGCGTCAGCCGTACGCGGTGGCAGGCTTTCACCTTCCGGCAATAGAACAGGGTCGGGCGATTTCCGCCGCCCGCAAGAGCAGAGCAGGGTTGGCGTCATCGTGGCATCCTGTTTGTCCATGCCGTGTTGTTGTAGTCTGTAGGGTATGAGAAGCGCACCAGGTGCATAACCTGCGCGCTTGCGCATGATGGAATGCAATCAGCCGCTAGCAAGCATCAATCATGACATGGGCTGGCAGGGCTTGCATCGCAAGTCAAAATAAAGAGTCCAAACTCCAAAGGCTGATTTTGCCGACGGAATCAGGACCTGGTCATTGGGAAACGGATGATTGGGATACAGGGCGGTGAGGACGACCCATAGGTAGACAAGTCAGGGATTATGAGTGGAAGCCGAATTCTGGACTTCTTCCTGTCACTTTTTTGCTTCTACAACTGCTTCTTTCTGGTCTAGCCTGGGGCGCCACTGCCGCGCCAGGCTAGTAATCTTGGTGCTACTTACTCCGTACTGCAGGACATTCTGGACGCGAGTCTGTTCGTAATAATGAATAGCCTATCATATGATGCTGGGATCTGACGGCGCAAGCGCGAAGGGTGGGGTGAGGGATTCGAGAACGGCAAGAAAGAATTGGAGAAAAAAAAAACCCCCCAAAAACAAAAACAGTCACGGAGTAGGTATCCATGTATGTTCTTGCAGATAAGGAGAACGGGAACCTGCGCGACCCTGGTTGAGTTTCCATCACGTCGTGTCTTCGGAGTTCGTTCCCGAGGTTGAAATCGAACGGTGACCAATCATGCTGACCAATCATGCTGGAGAGGCTCCGGGCTGCGTCACGAAGGATGTGGCCGAGCTTGTGATGAAGATAATGATGGGTTCCGATCATTTGATGGGACCGAAATTGGCGGTTTTGTAGGCTTTCCGTATGGCCGGTCGACGGGATGGAAGATGACCTACTCGGGGAAGATGCTCGTGACAGGCCAGGATGAGACATTGGACCTGCAACCCTTTCAAAGAGTCAAAGCTCTCAAAACAGGGGCGAAAGTCGGTGAGGTGAGTATGGATGCCTTTTACATTTTTCCAACAGCGCATCGCCATGTCGAGAGCCTTCTTTAGAGTTGTCCCTTCAGAAACGACAAGGGAGTTGAATAGGTAGACTTGATATCGACCACGGCACGTGAGCCAAACGAAGCGACATAACATAGGACCAGCGTTGCCTGGCGGACAAGGCTGGAAACACAGGACAGACTACGGAGTCCACAGCCGGATGCAAGTGCGTCAAACGTACATGCATAACTCTGTACTCCGTACAAACCCTACGGAGCGGAGTAGGTACATACATAACTGCATGTGTACAGTGTACGGTGCGTCCAAGGCTCCTGTGCCCATTCGTGTATGCAACATAGTAGGTAATATGCTGCAGCCTGCCGGTTGGTGACAGGATCTCGAAGAGACATGGATGTTGAAATTGCCTACTCCGTACTCCGTATGCACCCAAGCACGCGTAAGGTACATGAATGCCTGCAACCTTCCTGCTGCTTACTCCGTACATATACTTATTGCGTGCGTGCTCGCAGCGTTCCCTTGTGTTTCTGCTCGAACTAAAATGCTTGTCAACACGTGGTTGTATCAACTAGTCTTTCAAGTTGCAGTTGCGGCCGAGTCGGAGTTTGTGCAAACGCGTTAATAAGCGGGGCATCCTGACGATGCGCTACATACCTTGTATCTACGCCAGGTGCATCATCAGAACTCCATCTCAGGTACCTGATATTATGTATGTATTCGAATTTTGTGGAGTGCCTGGGACAAGCAGAGGTTTGGTATGTACATATCTACACCGTACCAGGCCCTGACAATCCCGTGCCCATGCATGTCGATGTGCTCATCATGGGTCCATCAGAAACATGGGTCTCGCCTCGTCGGGTCACGCCTCGATGCTCCGGTCGGCCATTCGAACCCGTTTATCCTGACGCACAACCACCTCGAAGCTCCGCGCCGAGAACGATCTTGGCTCCCCTCTCCACCTACGTAGATGGTCGGCGACTGCCTCTTCTAGTCATACACTGCAAGCGACTGGACACGCGACCATGAGTCCACGACCGGTATTGTGTGCATGTATGGAATATGTAAAGCATTCCCAGAATATCTCAGGGTGTACTCCGTAGATAGTGCCGCTGTCCATTGTCAAGGGCACCGGCCGGTTCGCAAAGAGTCTTGGCAGCCGACCCGAAGTAGAGATGCCTACTTCATATGTACATACATATTCCTTTTTTTTTGGGCCAGGAACAAGACAAACATCTTGACCTGCCATTTGTCATGGACTCATGGATCGAGCAAGCTCAGAACTGGGGTCTGGACTCTGAATGCCCTCTCCGCTCCAGTTGCTGCATCCCTTTGACGGTCTCAAGACGCTTCAGGTCACTGATAAGGGGTTGCAACCAATCGTGTCGCAGCATGATGAGGAATACATAGGTCCTACTGCATAATTGGCGCAGTGTTGGTAGTACCGGCAATTTTCAAGTGACAAAAGCTTTCGAACACTAGATTAGGTACCTATGTCACTCCGTACTCGAAGTCACGATCGCCGAGCAGGGGGGTGTGGAGCACGTGACTTGAAGCAAGTCTTCAGACCCGTCAATGGGATACTCCGTACGGAGTACATGCCGTGTTGTTCGTTGGCAGCCGACACAACTCCTTCTCGAATTCTGCCGACCCCAGTCTTTAGAATATTATAGCCCAGGGACCTACTAGGTGCTAGGGTCCACGAAAATTGTACGCGGCAGAGGCCTCGGAACGGGCGATTGCAGAAAACTGACATAGCGGCGAAACGTAGCAGGAATCCGTGCTGAATCGTCTTCGCTGATGCTGTCATGCTGACATTGGCACGTTGAAGTCATTGTTCAGGCGACCGCAAGCACCGCGCCTTGGGTGCAATGGAGATGTGCAAGATGAAGACAAAACGTCTGTGTGGACTTATGCATCCATGCGTGAGCCGAGGCCCAAATGTGTTCGGGCAGCTTCTGGGGGATGCTCAATCGTCGGAGGCGAAAAGCGCCACCTCAACTGCTCATTGCACTGTCCCACGACAAGATGCGTCTCGTGGAGTGTTTGTACGTACTAGATCAAGCGGTGACAGATTGGTGAAGGGGGAGAAAGTAATACATAGACTAACGTTATCCATTAGTGCTCGATCCAAGGATGGCAGCTGGCTTGTCTGCTGGTGTGTGACTCGCAGCGGTTACAATGTCCCGAATTCCTTGCTGTTGACGATATATGTCGTACGATTCCCTGATGCAAACACGACAAGGACACGGTCACACGGCGCCTGACCAGAACTAGAATCGCTCAGCTTTCGGTCTGGATGAGTTCGATTGTAGCATGTGTGCTCGGTATGACCCACGATACTGACGGGTGAAGAGAATGTTCTATAGAAGAGGGAGGCATTTGGCCCAGGGCCGTATAATGCCTTCTGACTCTTGATTACATACTTCGACGGAGTACAGCAACGGAGGCACGGGTATGTATGTATGTATGTATGAGTTGTGTCGGAATCGCTGACCAAGGCATCAGTGTCACATGATCGGAGGCACCAATGTGGTACGTGCGTGATGTACTCACGCA
>SRPQ01000483.1:0-18433 GCA_018360075.1 Claviceps cyperi
GGTTATACAGCCAAATCATAACAGAAGTGGGCGGATGTGGTCCGTGCACCGTTGCCGAGAAAATTGTGTAAAGGAGAGATTGCCTCCTTCTCCTCCGTACACACGTACTCTGTAGGGTACACCGCACAGCATCCCGACAATCCACGTCTCCCTACTCCGTACCCTAGTATGAAACCCTGCCCAACTTTCTACCTACGTACCTACCTGGTACTCTACAAGCAGCAAATCCCTCAAAATCCCTTCGTCAACCTCAAACAAGCAGCGACAAACACTCCAACTTCCAAGTCATGCATGTAGCAAAAGAATAAGAAAAAAGAACCCACACTCCGCATATCTAATCCCGATCTCGCTTCCCCATCTCGATGAGAGAGAAACCCCCCCCCCGCCCATGCAGTTTTCCTAAACTTTTGAACTTCACATTGACAACCCCCACCTTCCTTCCCGCCTTCTAGCACCTATGTAATGTGTAAAGTTGGCTCTTCAGAGCGCCGGACAAAAACAAAGTAAAATTGCCGCCACAAGCGGCCCATCGTGAAAAGAACCCCTTCCGAAGAGTGTACATGCCATTTAGTCTCTCCACCAAGGATTCCTCTTCTTCGTATGTATTTCTACATGCTGAGTCGAGTTGCGCAAGTCACGCCTCTCTTTTTATTATGGGTTGAAGCGCGGCGGGGTAAACGCACAGGTACCTACCTGCCTAAGGTAGTAAGTAACACGATTTGCGATTGGTGGGCAGTGGTGGGGGGTTTTGTGTCTTCCATCCCAAGTACATACATCTGTAGGATTATTCGGTGAGGGGGATGGCTATTGACTCCGGATGGGAATGGTTCGTGAGATGTAGGAATGGGAATGGGTTGTGTACTGGGTACACTTTGACTGGGTTTCGCTGGACTTGGAAGTTGGATGGAGTGCATGTTGTAGAAATGCTACACACAGTCATGTTTCCCTGGGCCTGCGTGTCATGATGCAAAGTTCTGGTGGTAAGAGGGATCAACTTCTGCGCTCATGCTTATGGAGTAGACGGTGTAGAGACCAGCAAGAGGACAGGCATTGCTAGACTTGTTCAGAGGACGGCATAAAGTCTTGACTTGGTGATTCGGTTTCGATTTTCAAGCAACTTGCTATTCCCTTCCAGGCGTCCGGTTCCCTACCGTATGTAGTTTTGTCTCTCCCTGGAATGCAAAATTTGCCTCACCCTCAAAGCATGTCCAACGCGACACGTGTAAATTATAATACAATCACACATCGACTGTGATGGCAAACACCACATTTCCCCTCCTCGTTCCCTGTGCCCCTCTCCCACCCACTTCTCACTGCCCCGAGTCTCTGACACGTGCCCCAAAAACCAAAACTCCGAGTAGAATGCTAAAATATCCGCGTTCCCACCCCTATTCGTGTTCCTACACATGCAAAAAGTACAGCCGTGATATTCAGATCATCTAGTGGGTGATTCTATGAGCTGGCACCGCCAAGAGTGTGTGTCCAATTACTGCGGCGGCATTACGAAAGCCTCTGGCGGTAATAGTGACTACAGATTCAGTCAGCATACGTGTTTGAGGTCGTGCTTTGGACGTGCCAAACCCTACCTTCTTTTCGCCGAATACCAGCAGAGCCTTGTCGAATTCCCACCCGACCTGTGAGAGGCACAGTTCTGAATACTGAGGCACCATGCCGGTTTGCCTGCAAAGTTCGGCAACCATCGCTTGTTGCTGGACATTGGCATTGGGTTGAACTGGCGGCTGAACATTAGGCGGCACTGGGTTCGGTGCAACATAGACGTTAGGCAGTGGACTGAAAGCCCTCAGTAGCAGCTGGTCACTGACAACCCTGATGGCGCTTTGTCCTGGTTGACCAGGACCAAGAACAAAGACACGAGAGAAGCTTCGTTTCCCGACAGCCGCCGTAGCTTGATCGAATTCTTCAAATTCCCCGTGTACAGAGAGGATAAGGCCGTCCACGTCCATTGGGCTTTGACCAGTGGGATCGGCCAAACCAGGAAGAGGGTGGCAGTCCATGATGAATTTGGTCATCTCATCTTTGATATTAGGATGCTTCGTCGGGGGAAGACCCTTCCATACCTCCTGAATGGTATTTGCCCCAGTGTACAATCGCTGAATACGGCCAAACGAATTCCTGATTTTGACCAGATTTCTTGAATGTTTGATGTATGCAGCCCAAGGCAATGGCGTCGGAGCAGCCGCGTCCCGAACGGACTTGGTGTCAATTGCCAGCGAGAATTGACTGTCGTTGTCGTAAAGTCTCGCGGCCAAGCCTTGTCGATCGCTGTCGTAAGCGGCAAAGAACTCCAATAAGAATCTCTCGCCGATTCCGTTGACATCGCGAAAATCAGGCCCGCTTTGAGGGATGGGCTTCGGCCTTGAGGCAGCTTCTTGTTCTGCAATCTGCTGAGGAGTGCGCAGCTGTATCCCGTTAACATCCTGCAGTTTTGGGAACCATTGGAGTAGTGCTGCTGTATAATTAGGATCCGCCATCTCAATAGGGTTTCCTGTCATGTATATCGTCTCCAAGTACTTGAACCTGCCCTTCCATTTGTCGAATGCTTGCATGTTTGCGATTTGATTTCCGCTCATGTCAAGGTTCTTCAGATCTGGAAATGTCGTGGCGACCGATTCAACTTGGGCGACATCGTCAATGCTATTGGCGGCCAAGCTGATGCTCTCTATGGCCTCTTGCTTCTCAGTCGCGGTCTTAAATAAGCCGTCGCAAATGGCCATCAATCCCTTGAATGTTTTCAACGCCCGCTCCGGGGTTTCAAACATTCCTAGAGTGACTAGTTCGGTATCGGAGGCAAGCGCGTCCAGTTTCAATAGCTTGCTCGCACCCAGATAACGCTGGCTCAGGATGGATTGCAACTTGGCCCTAAGCTCTACGGTTTCCTTGGATTCGGTAGCTTTGTGTAGGTCGACGAGATCCTCATTGGTCTCGACGATTTCCAGTGAGGACCCAGCAAAGTTAAACGTGTTGAGTTTTATGATCTCATCTACGTCTTCCTGGGAGGCGCCTACAAAGACGTAATCACCCACCATATGTGACTGCGCAACGTTAGCGAGCAAATAAGTAGCGAAAATTCTATGATAGTCATGACCGGGGCGAACCGTTCCATCATAACAACATCTCAGGTGAGAGGAGCTTCTCAGCGTAGATCAACTAATATTGTCGATGCCGTACTCGTACAGACACACTTCAAACGTGTTCGGAATAATGACGCCCTTGGAAGTTTTGCGTTAATGACCAACATACCTTCTTGACCATGACTGGTCGAGCTTGACTATCAGTTGAGGTCTTGAATGCTGTGGCTTTCCTTTCCAAGAATGCCAACAAATCACCAAGACCGCCATCACGATTCTGGACTGCTTTGCTTTGTTTGAGTCCGTGAACACGCAGAAAGAACAAATTACCCCTGACTCTGCTGCCTCGCCCACCGTTTGTTGAAACACGAGAGGACAAGCCAGAGCCATCTCTTCCTTTCAAATGCTTGAGAACAGTTTGCGCAACAGATGAAACTCCTTGAGGAGCTTTCCCGGACCCAGTCCTCGCGACTTTTTTGGATCGTCTACCGGTAGCGTCCATGTCGAGATCGCCATCAAGATCTGTCCTCAACCCTGCCCTTTTCTTCTGTATCCCTCCTCTACTGGTAGTTTTGGGTCCCAAAGGGGTACCTCTATTGGCCCGTTGGCCCACCGAAGAACGGGGACCTTGTGGTGCCATGATGGATGTAGAGAAGTGACAGAGGGTAGTTTGGCAAATGACGCGCGCGTATTCTCGGCTCAGGAGACGAGGAAAGTCGTAGTAGTGTTCGTACGTTTCCTTGGATTCGTCTAGGTTATCGCGGGTGGATGCGCGTCTCGATAACTTCCTGGCCGAGATTTTGTTTTTATTTTTGTTTTATTTTTATTGTGATAAGAGATGTCGTTTAGAGATGAAGACGATCTCGCATTTGATGTTTTGCCAGAACCACTGCAGATGAATGACTCCGGACCTGGATAGATTTGAAGGAGTCAGGAAGGGAAACCCGGCAGCGATGGTGGAGGATGGACAAGACGGATATCGGCGTCTTCAGGTCGAAAGGAGTTGGCGACTTTCAGCCGCGCTGCGAAGGAGAGTCGAGAGCGTCCACCGTTCTCTGCACGCCTAGGTCTGGACCTTGTCTGCGGACGGAAGCCTTCTGCCTGATTCTGGCGATTACGTCGCGATTTCGATTGATGGCACGAAGAAAGGAAAATTTGGTGTTGGTGTAGGAAGAGAAGGTGGGCGGGTGCAAGGCCTACCTAGCTCTTCCGTAAATGACATACGGCGGGACCCACTCTTTTAGCTCTTGTAGTCAACTGCCCGGACCTGTGCAGTGTGCATCAGCGACCAGGCTCCGAAGGTTTGAACTTCAACGCCATCCACAGCACATTGTTGGAATCGCTGAAGCACAAATGGAAACGCAAGGCAGCTGTATATTGTTTCTAGTGTATGTTTTTAACTGACTTAGATGCATTCTGGCTGACGTTCGTGGGACTATCAACAACACCGGCCCTCACATGATTCACACGATGTGCGTCAAGACAAAGCTACATTGTACTCCGTACGGGTTTGTACCTAATTAGAATCACGTGACCCGGCATGCATCTCGCGTCCTCAAAGCGCGTGAAGCGCTCGGCTCTCGAAGCGGCCTTCATTAGGTTGGGGAGAGTGACATCATGAACGAGAGCAAATGAGCCGGCACCTATCCAACATCATGTGTAATTTCTGGATCACCCGTTGCGAACAATAAGGCTCGCCGAATCGAAGACGCACACAGCTACGAGGCGAAGCGCACACATCGAGTTCCTGTGATAGCCCGCATCGTGTTTGTCATGGATGAGGATGACTTTGGCGATGGCATTGCAGACGAAGACTTATTTGAGGCATTGAATTTGACTTCTTCATCTGTCAGACTGCAATCATCCCCGGACACGATTGCTTGCGAACCTCAGCCTCGGAGGAGATCAGATGTTTTGTCAGCGGCAGCAGAGGTACTCGAAGATTTGCCCTCCGATGCCTTCTCGTCGCCGGAACCAGACTACAATCGACCTAATACGGGAACTGCGAAAGGAGGATCTGGAATAACTCGAGACGCAGAGAACGGTCCGAGGCAGAAAAATGGCCTCGTCAGAACCAGTTCTGCTGGTTGCCGCCAAACGACTCTTTTTGGCACTTTAGCCCAGGACAATGTGCCATCGCGGGCGGAAAACCCTAATCAAAGGCTGTACAAAGCTGACATGCCGAGAGAGGATGCCAGTCATCATGAACTCGACAAGGAGGCCATGAAAACTTGGGTCTATCCGACAAATCTAGGTGCCCTTCGAGATTATCAGTTCAGCATTGTCAAGAACAGCCTGTTCAACAACACTCTGGTCGCGCTGCCCACTGGCCTCGGAAAGACATTCATTGCTGCAACTGTCATGCTCAACTTTTATCGATGGACGAAATCGGCAAAGCTTGTGTTTGTGGCTCCTACGAAACCCTTGGTAGCTCAACAAGTCGATGCATGCTACAATATCGTTGGCATACCTCGATCCGACACAACACTGCTGACAGGAGACATTCAACCATCTCTACGAGTCGAAGAATGGAAGGAAAAGCGCGTCTTTTTCATGACACCGCAAACTTTGCTAAACGACCTATCGCATGGCTACGCAGACCCCAAGAGCATTGCGCTCATAGTCGTTGATGAGGCACATCGGGCTGTAGGAGAGTACGCGTACGCGAAAGCCGCGAAATTTATCAGGCGTTTTTCAAATAGCATTCGTATTCTGGCGCTGACCGCCACTCCTGGATCGAAAGTAGAGACTGTACAGGAAATCATTGACAATTTGGGGATATCGCATTGCGAGATCAGAACCGAGGAATCCATCGACATTCGACAGTACGTCCATGACAGAAATATCGAGCAGGTGGTCTTGGATCCCTCGGATGAGATGAACCTGATAAGCGAGCTGTTCACACAGGCGTTGAAGCCTCTGATGGACAAACTCAGCTCCCAGAATATCTACTACGGTCGAAATCCCATGGCCATGACAACGTATGGGCTGATGCAAGCTCAAAAGGATTGGTTTGGCACAAGAGGACGACACGCGAATCAAGGAGTCCAATTCATGATGAGAGCCATCTTTAGTGTTCTTACAAGCCTTTCGCACTCCATCAAGCTTCTTAACTTCCACGGCATCAAGCCTTTTTACGTCAACATGGTCGACTTCCGAAACGAACAAGAAGGACGGGGCGAGAAGGGCTCCAAGTACAAGCGTCAGATCGTTGAGCACGAAGGCTTTCGAAAGATGATGGACATGGTCTCAGGCTGGCTCAAGATAGATGGTTTTGTGGGCCATCCGAAGCTTGCGGCACTCACAGAATGCGTTCTAAACCACTTCATAGATCAGGGAGAAGGATCGGCCACACGGGTGATTGTTTTTAGCGAGTATCGCGACTCAGCTGAGGATATTGTCCGCCAGCTCAACAAGCATCAGCCGCTGCTCAAGGCTAGCGTCTTTGTCGGCCAAGCTGTCGGTAAACGAGGCGAGGGAATGAAACAGGCGCAACAAATTCAGACCATTGATAGGTTCAAAAAGGGAGAATTCAACATCTTGGTCGCCACGTCCATCGGAGAAGAAGGATTAGACATTGGACAAGTCGATCTAATCGTCTGTTACGATTCCTCCGCATCACCGATTCGGATGCTGCAGAGAATGGGCCGCACGGGCCGCAAGCGAGCGGGCAGGATTGTCCTGCTCCTGATGAGAGGCAAGGAAGAAGATCAATTCGCCAGATCCAAGGATAGCTACGAGAAGATGCAGAAGCTCATCTGCGAGGGGAGCCGTTTTAACTTTCGATTCGACCTGTCAACCCGGATTGTTCCCAGAGAAATCCGACCCGAAGTGGACAAAAGACATGTCGAAATACCCATCGAAAACACACAAAACTCTTCGCTTCCCGAACCGAAGAAACGTCGAGCTGCAGCGAAAAACAAGCCTCCGAAGAAATTTCATATGCCCGACGGAGTGGAAACTGGCTTCCAAACGCTATCTTACTACATGAATGGCGGCGATGCCAAGTTAAAGCATTCGAAAACGGCTCGAGATCCTGAGCTTGATGACGTCGAAGATATTCCAGACTTGAGTGCAGTCTTGTTGTCTAGTGAAGAGCTTAAAGAGCTCGACAGAACATATCGCGATCTGCCATTCAACCATAGCGTGATTGAAGAAACGGATATGCCCAGCATGTCTGCGTTCCCCGTTCTCCAGAGACAACTCCGACCGATTGTTGAGTTGAAGCACGGCACGCAGACTAAGCGCGTCGTGGAGCTTCTGGCGAAATTTGCCAACAATCCAAGTGAATTGGATAGGCCGACGGGCGAATTATCCTCCGACTGCAGCTCCTTCAGAGACATACCAGTCAAACCATTCTTCGATACCGACGCAGAAAGCTCGGGAGGCGAAGATGAAGGAAAGCCTGGTCCCGGCGCGGCAAAGAGGCGAGGAACATCAACTCCAGCGACAGGACGCGGGACCAAGAGACGAAAACAGACGAAGACGACCTCGCGGCCTGGAGAGACAGACGCCAGTTCAGAAGATGACGAGCAGACGCCAACACCGCAATCCCAAGCGCAGACTTACAAAAAGGGAAAGACCAAGCGACAGAAGTCGAGCACCGCAGCGAAGGCTCGAGGCGACATCACCACTCATGAAGTAGGAGATGATTGCGAGCGAGACAGCGGCCTCATGGAGACCAGTGGCTCGGACGACGGCGAAGATCTGCTAGACTTTGTGGTCGGAGACAATGCAGCGACGTCGGGTATGATGCGTGATTCGCAGCCCACGTCTTCAATGACAGCCGCATCCATGCACATGAGCCTGACGCCGACACGGACACGTATACCAAAAAAAGTGGCGAGCCAGCCATTCTTCGTCCCTACACGCTTTTCCGCGACCCAGGAGAGCGAAGATATGCCTGACCTAGACACCCTGATACGAGGGTCAGCTACTAAGCGTCCGTTGGTGGATGATGATTTCGATGTCGCGGACTCGGATCATGTGAAGGCAAGACGTGCTGCTCGGGGAAAACGGCTGATTTTGGACAGCGACAGTGATGAATAAGCTTGTGCTTGGTGACGCACATGGACTGTATGAGGGAAGTCTGGGAAGCATTACGATTGGGCAGATTATTTGTTTTCTGCGTCTCGACGACCCAAGTCAAGGTATTTGTGAGTTGGAGGTCGGCGTTGCTTGCTTGGCTATAAGGGATGTATACTTAAATTTGAGCCGAGGGATCTATCTCTCCAATAGAGCACACACAACATGATCATGAAATGGACGAAAGAAAAAGAACACGCATCTAAAACCCAATCTATCTGATAATATGCGTATCGACACTGCAGATTAATCAAATTGTGGTACAATGTCTCTGCACGACCACCACCATCAACATTCACTAGATAGTACATAGTCGTATTGACGTCAATTCTTGGACATCATACATGCATTTGTCCTCCCGCTTGATCAAGATGCCTACTACGGATCACCTATGCCTTCTTAATGCACTCCCTGAAACAAGATGTCTGGACTTGATCGTTTTCTAGCATTACAAATTTACAGCAGCCACATGAAATTAAACGAGGTGACCGGCAATACAGGAGACGAAGGCTTGACCAACTCTTTTACATTCATTCAAGACACCAACTATGAGGCAACGCCATATATATCCATCCCAAGACCGATTCCACCTATTCCATTGCAACCAATTCAAAACGCCCGCGTCAACTATCATTGAATTTCGCACTCAATCATCGTGATAAGAGACCCCTTTTAGCGCAAACGATACGAGTTAGCACAATCAGTTCTTTCTGTTTCGAAGAATGTCCCCCAAAAGACGAGAGCGGAAACGAACACGCAATGAAGACAAGTGAAGAAAAACAGGGACAAAAATCTCTTTCAGAAACCCAAGTTATAAGCACCACGCCCTCCACCCGCGTCCAACCCGCACCAAAAAGGAGGATCCTCACGCATCCCAGTCAAAACCCAACACACATGACGATGGATTGAGAAGTAACCAGTTTGGAATAATGGCGGGATCAAAAAAACTCATTCGTGAGGCATAGCTGGACACAAGCCGAGGCATCGTCCTGCCTTCAAGGAAAATAAAAAGAAGGCGCTCTGATGCGGAGGGTGTCTAAGACGGCTCTTCCTAAAGATTATGTATAGAGGGTTGTAATACGATAATTTCATCATGTTGAGATTTTGTAGGCAGGCGAAAGCTCGGGCAGACCAACGTCACAACTGACAATTGGGATAGAAGGGAAAGAAGACCCAGAGAGATCTCGCTGTACATAATTTGAAACTGAATTCGAAGGAGAGGAGTAAGAGGTGGTAATACGTACGTTTGTTGGGATGCGTTGCTGGAGGGGAAGGGAGAAAAAGTTCTGTGCGAAGAAGGGCGAAGAAAAGAGGAAAATACCTGCTTCGAGTTGTGCATATGGGGCTATTGAAGCTGTGGCCAATCAGGAAGCGGGCCGCAGTCCTGACGTAGGAGGTACATTCTTGGAGGTACCTAGGTAATGTAGTTAAGGCACCGAGGCGTGCCTCTGCTGGGCCGCGAAGCGCATCACGATTCACGAGTCACGACAAGCCAACCTCGGCATTCTTTAGCCCGCCCGAACCACTTGATTTTCTTCCTGCGAGCCAAACGACACCATCTTCCCCTTTTTCGAGCTTTTCAGAACTTAGCACTTCGACACCGAACAAAGCAGCCCCTGCCGAGTTGTCTTCCGAGAAAGTCACGACTCACCACCATGGTCTGCGCCGGAGAGAGGGCCATCTCGGTCCTTAAGTTTGTGGGGACCGTATCGCTGGGTCTCCTTACGGTATGTTCTTCTTTTGCCTTCAGCCTAGCTGGTTCATGTTCCTGGTCGGGTATAGATGTCTAGGCCAGAATCTGCAAGCTAGAAGTGCTACGTAGTAGAGCATCGCGATCTACAACATGGGTTCAAAGCAACCGCTGTGTTGCTTGTCCTAGCCTTCGCTTTTTGCGAACCAAACACATCATCATGGCAACTTAACCAAATCCAAGAAAACCCATAAACTAACCTCTCATACCGCAACAGGGCGTCTCCTACACCGTCTCTAGCCTCACCCTCCCCTCGCTCCTCCACCTCCCATCCTCGACATCCGCCTCCCAGGCCATCGCCTCTCTGGCCGAGCGCCTCGACACTCCCTTTCTCGCACTGACATCACTGTCCTCAGTTCCCCTCCTCCTCTCCTTCATCCTGTCCCCTCGGCGCGTTCGCCACCCATATCTGCTGTTTACCTCGGCGCTGGCTGTGCTCTCGGCCCTTGTGCCCCGCCTTCTTCCCCAGCCTAGACTTCGTCCTGTCTCTGCTGCTGCGCGAAAGGCCCGGAAGCCGTCTTCACCTCGCGTTAGGATGGAGGCCAGCTATGAGGTGTTAGAGGAAGTGCCCAGCCAAGCGATCAGCGATGAAGAGTGTGAGGAAGTCAACGGGGAGGACGTCAGGGCTCAGGTGGAGGCGCTCTCGAGGGGTCACCTTGCGCGCGCTGGTCTCGCTGCCCTTGGGTTTTGCATGGCGGTCGTTGGGCTCTGGGGAGACGGGGCTGCCAAGACGGTGGTTGTTATGTCGTAATTCGTAGTGATGTAGCTGCAGATGAGTGTTGCGAAGTAGACCTGAGCTGACGGGAGGGACTTGCTTCGCCGCTCTCTTTGGTTCGTGTGTCGGGGCTTGTTGGGACGTTGCCGACGTGGAACTTGTCTCATCATTCACGTGACTGAATGATGTATATATAATAATTGGGGCGTCTGTATTCTTACTCCTACAGGCTATACCCCTTGTAATGCGGACACTCACGAGTCACGAGTTTTGATTTTGCGAGATACTGTATAACCAACAAGACTTCTTTCGTCATCGTGTCCCATTGCGCTGCCTGCTATGTGGAATCTGTCCAAGATGATTGCCCAAATACAAATGTGAGTAGTTATATGTATGCTAATATATATGTGAAAAGGTGAAAGACATAGGTGGATGAGTCAGTATGTTATGTTGTACGGCCTACCTATTCATCGTCGCCTTCGCCCTCTTCCGCCTCGCTTTTACGCTCACACCAAGCGCTCTCCAATCGACGCGCCAATGTCCTCGTCACAAAATCGCCCCACTCGACCTTATTATCTCCCTCGTCGTCCAAGATACCTTCGTCGTCATCTTCATCGCGACGGCGAGAAGACCTGTCGTCAAAGTATCGTGAGGCAGTGTGCTTCTCACCAAGTCGCCTGGCCACGTCATTGGCTTCGTTCAGGCTAACGAGTCGGCGCTTCCCAGCATGCTTGCTCATTGCTGTGGCTATGATGTCCCAGATGGTGCTCTTGAGCAGGGTCCTTGGTATGTCCTGGCTGAGATTGCCTTGGCCAATTCCCATGGCTTGGATGATGAGAACGAGGTCCTGGGTGGTGTACTTCGCGCTGAGGCCCAAATCGGCTATATCGGACCCCAGCGTGTCGGCTTTGCCATCTAGAGCGGCCTCTTCTCTGTATTCATCCGCGCTCTTTTCCAAGAGTTTGGCAGCTTTGTCCATTCTATCAATCTGGGGCGGTTCAGGCCGGGTGAAGAGTTGGTCGATGAACCCATCATGGGCAAGTTCGGCGGGTGTGCGGCCAACGGCGTTTTCGCGATATGCCTGTTGGGGATTGTGATCGACGAGCACCTTGACGATGGAAAGCATGTCTTGCTTGACTGCGGTGTGAAGACAAGTCTCGCCTGCTCCATTGAGTAAGTCTAGTTCTTGGCCCCGAGAATAACTGAGAATGAGCTTGAGTGTCTCCACCACATCCTTCACATCGTCGTACGTCTGATATTCGGGATGGTATGAGCCGTAGTGGTTTCGGTAGCCGCCCTCGGCTTCACCTACGGATCCTAGACCAGAAGCCTGGCAGATCCATGTGTGAAGCGGCGTGGTGGCATTCTCAGCAAGGTTCTTGCGTTGTACGAAGAGATGGTCTCGAAGACCTTTATCGAACAAATCCAGCATGGGTTTGAGCTGTGTAGCTTTGGATAGCCTAGAAAGACAGGCGTGAATGATGTTCTCTCCCATCACGTTCCGAGTTGATTGGTCTGCACCAGAATCCACAAGGATCTTGGCTAACTCTGTTCGACCAAGTCTGCAGGCAATCATCAGAGGAGTTTCTCCATCAGAGGTCCTCTTCTCAAGGCAATCGGGGGCCTTTGCTACAAGATATTCGAGCAATTCCCCCGACCCGCTGGACATTCCCAAGACGGCGCAGTGGATGACCATATCATCTACTTTCATGGTGAGAAACTAAGAAGACGAAAAAAGCATATGCGCTTGGCAAGGGAGTGAATGACTTACTATCAGTGTCCAACCATTTCGAAATCACTCGGTCAAAGCTCCCAGGACTATCTTTGAAATGCTTGAGCCTCGAATCGTCACGGGCAGCCTTCGATTTTCCAAACTGAGCATAGAGCCTGCGTGGTGTGTCGCTTAAGAAGAATTCCACACCACCCACCGAGCCTCCCAAAGCCGCATGTAGTAGGGGGAATATTTTTATCCCTCTGGTTCGCTTGAGTATATTACGACCGGCATTTGCCCAATCCTTTCTGCATGTTGTAAAAAGAGAGAGAAAGAAGAAAGGTTTATGGTCAGTCATTGGCAGCAGATCATGGACAGCATAAAATCGGAAACTCACCGCTTTTTGCCGTAAACAGTGAGTCCCTGATAAAATCGCGGCTTCTCTTTCACTACCACACCACTCTTCTTCATCAGGTCATCAAAGGGCATACCGCCTCCTGTTTGTTTGATGATAAGCGATAGCAGTTCCGTTTTACCGTGTTCGAGTGCCCAATTGAAGTCTTCCTCGGGAAATGTGAACTTGTCGGCCCATTCCGTAGAGCTGTTTTTGGTGATTTGCTGTTCTTGTTGTCGTAGTTGTGTCTCACTGAAATGCTCGGCCATGTCCAGTAGTGCCTTTAAACCGGCGACATCGTCGGTTTCTAAGACGTGTCTGAATAACGTGTTCTGCTTCGACTTGTTCCTGGAAGCTTGGCCATTTTCCATGGTAAACAATGAAACCTTGTTGCAAAGATGTTCTATCGGCGTGGTATGTGATGTTACCTGCATTGAGCTCTGACCAAGGTTGTCAATAGTAAAGTTTTGATCCACTACTTCAGATTCGATTTGTGGCGCGCTTGCATCGTCATCGGCCTCGTTTTCACTGCTGTCACATTCGCAGTCCTTCTCTTGACTCTCTTGCTTCATCCTGTACTGAACTTCATTTTTGTCTGGAGCGGACCACTGAACCTTTACAATCTCGAGAATGGCTCGAGCGACGGCGAAATGTCCCCGCAAGAAGGCAACTGAGAATGGAGAATTGTTCAAATTGTCTGATATGACAATCTGCAAGGGAGCTTGTCCCCTGTTAGTCCCCCATGATTGGAGGGTGAGATCTTTGACGCGATTCAAATTGCCGATCCAGGCAGCTTCCATACTACACATAACACAACGAAGTCAGTGCTGCGATAAATGGTACGGTAAATACTAGCAGAAGAATGAAAATGGACATACAGTTCCATGTATCCATCTCTTCTTGACTCAGTCATATCCTTGTCAGATTTGAAAGAAAAATTGAACGTGTACTTTTCGCTCTCGTCTTCTGTTTCTTCGTGCTCCATTTCCGTCCTCGTCCCTCGCTTCTCGCAGTCGGCCTTCGAGTAGAGATCTTCAAAAGTCCTTGATCCTTTGCTATACATGTACTGCTCGAAAGATTTAAGGGCAGCTAGAGTTTCTTTGACCGCTGACAGTTTCTCTGTGGCCTCTTTTGTGTCTTGTACCTCTTTAAGGTTCTTCTCGTAGGTTCTCATTCTATCAGAGAAAGCTTTTTCTTTCTCTCTCACGTCTTGCGAGACCATCCAGTGCTTATACGTGCTGCGTTCGAATTGTCCAAGATAGCCTTCTAAGCCTCTTGTTGAAACTGGCTTGACCAAGCCGAAATGTTCACCTTCATACGCAGATAGATTGTCGATCATGTCTCGGAGTACGTCAAGAGCCGAAGATGCGATGGAAGCTCTCCAGCCCCAATCTTCTTTCAGCATGCGTTTGGTTTCTTGAGTCAAAGCATTCACATCAGCGCCATGTTGAACAAGATGCATGGCAACTTCCGTATTTCCCGACCTGATGGCATTGATCAAGGGTGACTCATACGACCGGTCGTAAACTTCCATAGACCGCTCCAAGTCTCCAAGGTTGCTCGACATCAGGGAAGATATCTTGGCAGCCTTCAGCCATGTGTCATGATCGATTTCGGCGAGTGCCCCGGCACTCAAAAGTTTGAGGACTAGGTCGGGGTTACCATGCTGCACGGCGGCATTCAGAGGTGAAATGGTGTCCGGATTCCAGCGGTAACCAGTCAACATGATGTGGTTGATGGCAGATTTGACACCCGTCTTGTCATGATTTAAAAGTTCGTCCACGATTGCGGTATCGCCGTGATGAACGTAGCGGCAGAGAGCAGTGCAGCCCTGAGCATCGGCGTAAGATGAAGTGGCGCCAAGCTTGAGAAGAAGACGCGCCATCGAGATTGCCTTTTCTTTGGGAAGACTTAGCGCAAGCGTTAGAGTCAAAATGGCTGCAGTATCGTCCCAGTCATGTTTGTTGAGAAACTTGACGGGCAGAATAGAATCCGCCCCATACTGGAGAAGAGTCAGCACTTGTTTCTCATCACAAGGAGCAAGCATGGGTAAATAGTTCCGGAATTTGAAATACATCACATAGAAGCTTAACCGTGCTTTCATGCCCTTCAGCAATGGCCATATGTAACGGCGAGCAGGGAGTATCCCAAGCAAGCGTGTCGATTTGAAAGTAATCTGGCTGATCATCGAATTCTGCCAACTCAGGATAGTCTGCACTGTCAACAGAATCATCGATCTTCAAAACGTGAACGAAAGAGCCGGTGCCAAGTGACCGTATATCCAATTCGGGGTTTTCGCCGTCGTCGATGAGTTCAATATCAGATACTTGACTCGCTTGCATTTTCTCTCCATCACCTTGTCCTTCTTCAGCAGTCGATTCTATTCTCCCAGCTTCAGTTTGTTTCTCCTCTGAACTTCTATAGACAGTCTTTTGTGTATCGCTATGTAAACGGTCGACATGACCGCCTAGAGTTGCTTTGCGCCGCCTAGCCTGCCGTCCTTCTTCCAGCTCCTCATTCTCAATACTTTTTTCCATGAGCGTCCTGACGATTTCATCGCTACCGCGAGCGGCAGCCAGGTGAATCGCCATTCTCCCATCAGCCAGGCGTGCAGTCAAGCGAGACCCATGATCCACCAAACATTTGACAATTTCAGGGGATGAGGTCATGACGGCGAGGTGCAGAGGAGTCCGACCGGTGTAATCACGCTTGTTCGGGTCAGCACCCTCCTGGGATAGCCAGCTGAGTACTTCATCGATATCGGAATCGACAATCGACTGGCAGAGTCGTGCGGTATTTCCCACGTAGGCCATATCAGTCCAATCTTGCTCGGTTAGAGGGTTGAAGGAACCAATCTGTTGTCGGCCTGGGTCATCAATGAGAAACGCGACATTGCCAGAGATGTAGATCTCCGCTTCCTTCTCAGCAACCTCAATTTCTTCCGGGGTTACAGCTTTTGGGCAGTTGCCGCAGCAGTCCTCCATGACATCCTCAACGCGTCCAAAAAATGCCGGATGACGATGAAGATAGACTTTGCGATCCTTGGGTTGATTCCATTCGGCGTTCAAAAGAAGGTCGCGGGTGTAGCACAGTTTCTCAATACGCTTCGCATTGAACCTTTTCCCGTATGGAACCGCGAAAGTGTGATAATTGCTGACATCCTCTTGTGCAAGCCAATCAGCTACCTCATCTTCGTGGTACTCCTTGATATTACCCCGGATTGACATGAAGGACCTATATCGAACTGGTCTTCCAAGTTCAGTCCGTCGTTTGTTTAGATATGTCTCTCGAGCATGATTTGTGGGCAAGCGCTCGAGGACCAGGAGCCTTGCCAGACCCAGTGTCCTCTGGAAGCTTCTTTCGAAGATGATTGGGTCAACCTTGGTGCGGTCCAGCTCGGGCCAGTAGACTTCAAAATCCCGATGCGAGTACTTGGAGAGGCGGTTCTCATACGACGGGCTTCGACGAGAGAGATCAACATGGTTGATCTGGGTAATAAAGCTTCCCAGCGCTCTAGGGGTGACGTAAACCTGTTTGCCATCGTAGGCTCCGCCGGCAGAATCGATGTCAAAACCGGTGAGGATTTCACTGATTGATTTGTACACGCGCAAAACAATCTTTGACCATGTTTCAGTGAGGCGTACTCATTGATGGTAGGGGCAAGATACGAACCTGAACATGGCGAACAGGGTACTGGCTCGCAATGGTGATTGCGTATTTGGTACGTACAACTGTGACCTCATTGAGTAGAGCATCTTTGACTGCCTGTTCAACCTGTTTTATTTTCTCAACGGCTTGTTCATAGGTCAGGCCGTAGAGAAACAAGTCCACGTCGGAGGCTGGACAGAAATTTTCATGGTAATATTCTCGCAACTTTCGTTTTGAACCCCGGAAGTTGTTCGGCACAGGCAGCAAGCAATTCACGACGGAGGACCCAGCAGCGACAATGTTGTTCCAGTCCAGCTCGATCAGTGAAGACTCGGAAAACACGTTGAAGTTGCTCTGGAAGTCGGACAAATTAGCTACCGCGGCCGGGGAACCGTGCGACCTACGCTTGTCCTCGGGAAGTGGCATGATATATCGAGATTTCTCTCCTTCCGACTCGGCAGACAAGTCCCGTGCTCGAGTGGTGATGTAGGAGATGTTTTCGGTAAAAAGAGGGAGCACGTTCAGGTAGGGGTCGTTGAGAATAGGGTTCTCACGGTCTTGCGCAAAAACCTCTCTAAGGCGAGCCTCGCATTCGCGATAAGGCTTCATGATTTCTATCATGGGCTTTTCGGGGTTCTCGGCAATGTGCCGCGCCAAGCCCACGAGGGGAACGGCCAGTTGAGGCAACTTTGAGACGGACATAGCTTTAAAGGGACACGCGGAGATGCCGTAGTGCTACGAGAAGATGTGAAAAGCGCTCTTCGAAATGGTGATGTTGCATAGCTGCCCGGCGTGATGGAGGAGACCGAGTGCTGAGGCTGCGACGGATTGCACTGCCAAACAAGCAGACGCCGTGTGCTCATCTGGAGAGGCCATGATGAGACCTCAGATAACGAAAAAGAGATGAAGAAATGATAAGTCAGCGGGCAGCCACAATGAGAATCCTGAGGCAGATGTCAGCATCGCATAACCTGCGGATTCTTGCCTGTATGCTTCGCAAGAATTGTGGCTGGAAATTGCGGCCATTTGCCGCCTTGGAGGGAAGCTGATACATATGTACCCACACCTTTCGATTGACTGGCACCGTCTGGTTACATGGGAAGTTTCGTCCGTGATAGGTACAAAAGGAGAATTTGTATGTAATCCTGGAAGGGAGATGTACAATGAACATGTTCATCTTTTGCATGCTAGTTGTGGTAATGAAGCTATGTACTGTACTGAACAAACGCAGCGATATACCTATGTAGCGTCAATTTTGCAAGGCCAAGAGAGATGATGACTTCATTACCGCATTCTTTCATCATCTCTGTATGGACATTAATAAATACAACTATGGCAAGACAGGCTTCAGGCATCAGTGGCGGAGTAACACTAACACTGTAGGAGGCCGGACAGGTCGAAGCACTGCGCCGCCAACGTAAGCTCATCCTTATCTTGGTATCAATGTATCTGCAGTGTTATTACACCACTGATCCCCGAAACCTGTCCTGCCTGTCTTAGGGATGATACTGACTCGAAGACTGGCAAGTATTCACGGGGCTCAGGGAAGGTTATCGATTGGTGGCGTTACCTTACTACGAACATCCTTACTCCTAAGCTTATTCCTTTCGCCAAATCTGCCTCCAGGATCGTCCCAACACTGGCGTTCAAGAGGATTAAGGCGCCAGCGCATGCACACCCCACGCAGCAACGTCTCTACGACAGGTACGATTATTCAGGTTGTGGCAACTCACCGGATCTTAACATGATCGTAGCTGTGCGCTTCGAGACGCATACACAAGCTCGACTATGTTAAGGCCAAGTGAGTTGCCATACCTGAGTCATCGGGAGACTTCGGACCCGTTGCAGCGGCGTTGCTGCGTCGGGTGTGCATGCGCTGGCGCCTTGTCCTCTTGAAAGGCAGTGTTGGGACGGTCCTGGAGGCAGATTTGGCGAAAGGAATAAGCTTAGGTAGGAGTAAGAATGTTGGTAACGTCAGGTACCGCGGTATAAAAGTCAAATGATAACAAATGTCAATGACATGGAATACGGAACCAAAGGT
>SRPQ01000484.1:0-18431 GCA_018360075.1 Claviceps cyperi
CAATTGAAGGCCGTGACATGATATGTGGTTGAGATTCAATTGATCAGATGGAAGTAATGATGTAGGAGGGAAAAGTGCGGCGCATGCTTATCACGCACGTTATCCGATTCCTCACATAACACTAAGCTCACCAGAGGTGGGGGGAGTTTTCTGCCCCCCAGTCTAGTTAGGTGCACGACCCAATTCGGTCTGGCTAGCAGCCCCACAGTGGCGGGGGCGGCCCCCCGCATTAGAAGTACGACGGTCGACGCGGACCAGGACGTGGGCAATTGAACGAGTGTCTGTCTCAAGCATCGGACTGAGGTAGTAGTAGGAGAAGGCTGGTTGTTTGCCTCGACTACTGCGTAGCCTCGGCTTTGAGATGGGGACGGTGACGGCTCAGCAAGCTCTGACCATTGCACTGTAGCTATATATCCCTCACTAAGCTGGTTCTCATCAGCTTAGTGTTCTGACCTTTTGGTCAGGTCGGTAGGGATATCCGATTCCTCACACAACCCATTGGCATTGGGCCGCTGCACCGACTTCGAAGACTGGATGTTCCCGCCAAAGTTGACAGCCAAGGGTTCGGTTCCTTTCCCTTGTTGGCCCCTGGAGTCAACCCACCAATCCCTGTCGTTCCTGCGATCCCGCAATCCCTGTCATCCCATGCCATCCATCACTGTTGATGGCCACCATGATGCGACTACCTAATACAGATAACTATGTACATATGTAAATCATGTATTCAAGCTGCCCTATATGTAGAAGGAACCGCAAGGTTTCATACACGGTTTGGCATCTCGTCTCTCAATCCCCTTTTGGTTTTTATTTCGGGACACGTTCCAACTTGAGCTACGAAAGTATTGGTCTAACAGTGCTAGAAATATTGGAGGTCGAAAGGGCCGAAAAAGGTGGAAACCCGGATCAAAGTCAAACGGGTGTCCAGACGGACAAAGAACAGAACCTCAGCTCACTGAGAAAGAACAAGAGAAGAACTGCTGATAGATCTGACACGATCCATCAGACTAAAAAGAGAAGATAGAATCAGACTCAATCACTATCCTCACGATAGGAACTAAGTCCTCCAAACACGACAAAACCCCCCCCTCAACCCTTTAACTTTTAACCAAATGCTCAAACTGGCCTCCAATTTGTTGAACTTCAGATGTCTCATGCGATCTCTCCAGATGCCTAGGAACCCAACAGAACGGAATGTAACTCAAGAACAGCAAGAGAAACATGCAAAATCCAGACTGACACGACAGCTTAACAGAAAGCGTCCTTTGATCACAAAAGGTGTCTCAACAAGTAGCAACAACATCTCACAAGAAAAATGTGAGAGAGCGATGACAAATAACAGAACTGCGGGGTGGTTGACTGAAAGCGGAGCAAGGACCGACAGTTCTGGCAAGGCGCTTTCCGGTGCTCAAGTTTTGCCTGGGACATGACGTGAGGGAGTGCATCATTGCCGGGAGGGGCATGCCTACCTAGGAGGGATGACGCGGTCAGAACGAAGCAAGGGTCACTGGGCTCTACTCCGCACGCTCGTACGTGCTACGTCCTCGTGTACTTTGCTGCTGGATGATTCCAAATTGAAGATACATAGGTAGGTAATACAAATAACGTGCTTAGACCGAACCATCAGCGCCTCGTGCGAGAAAAAATAACAGACAACCGAAGGAGTATGCATTCCGTAGTCCGTACATACGTCAACCGCGCACACTAACCGTTAACGGAATTGGTGCTAACGCCGGCTGCAAATATGTGATGGCTACGGAGTATATCAGACGTCTGGGAAGGCTGAAGCAAATGTTCCCCCAACACTTTCGAGGAAAGAAGGTGGCATTCGATGGTAAGCTACATGCCGAGTTTTACCTAACGACATGGACACCAAACGTAAATGTGTCTCGCAGAAGAAGAAACAAATCCTAGAAAACACCGGTGGGTGCAGTAGAAGCCTTCCGCCCGATCGGGACTCGGACTTTTCCATGCAAGGTAAGCACTCACAAAGGTCTCCAGACGGCAGCCCCCGTTCATGCTGATACTCCGTATATCATCGCCGCGAATACAACGCAATCGGCAAGAGACTTGTCCGTCGCATATATAGTACAAGTATACACCTTGAACTTGATGTGTCTTCCTGTTTTTTTTAGAGTTGTTATTAGAAGAGAAGAAGAATAGAAACTTAGAAAGTACAGCCCCCTTCTCTACTGTAACCTGTTTACAAGAGCCGGCTTCAGCCTTAGCAACCTCTACTGAAAGTGATCGCTATGCTATCCCGCACCTGTTGGGCAGCAGCATTTCTGATCGCAACCTCTGCCGCTCAAGACTCTCTTCCTTTGACGATAGAGACCTCTGGGGATCTGGACTCGCCATTGGCCAATATACGCGTATCGAACGCTGATCATGTTTCAGGCGTGATCGCCTTTATATATGGTCTTTGCACATCAAAATCCCTAGCACAGTCGCATCACGAGATTGCATCCGCAGAGATTGGCGCGGGGGAAGCAAGACTTGTCTGGATTATTCCTGATGATGCACCCTCACATGGCTGCGTGTCGGCGTGGAATGGCTCTGGTGAGCTTGTTGGCCGGAGTAAGGCGCAGGATCTTCGCGTGGTGAAGAGGCAAATTGCAAAGAGGGCCGATGATGATCATCACAGTGAGTCAATCATTAATGTTGTATTTACGATTAATACTAGTCGAGGCGGAGTCTTCTCTCTCTGTCTCTCTATCTCTCTCTCCCCCCCCCCCCCCCCCCCCCACACACACACACACATACAGAACACAAGCTGGCAGTTGACTTTCTTTTTGCCCCTTTCTTGTAATTCCTGAAAGTGTGTCAATAATGTGAAAGGGAGAGTTGAAGCTAATAAGTATTAATCCTAGACTCCTCCATCCCCATGACTCAGTCCAACCACTTTGATCCCCTGGGTCCTTGGTTCGATGGGATCAAATTCGTCTCACAGCGTGGACCCAGCGTCGTCGACGTTAAAGCCGCCAAAGACAAGGAAATCGCCATTGTGGGAGCCGGCATCTCCGGTTTAATGACCTACCTCATCCTCACCCAATCCGGCTTTACGAACCTCACCATCCTCGAAGCTTCTGATCGCATCGGCGGGCGCATCCACACCGCGTACCTCACAGGCGGACCCTCCAATTACTCCTACCAAGACCTTGGGGCTATGAAACTACCGCTGGACTATACAGATCCCCGCAGCGGCGACTCGATGAACATTTCCGATTTCCAACTCGTGTATAATCTGATCGAGGAGATGAACCGGCTGAATAAGGACGACGAGGACCTGCAGATGGACTTGATTCCTTGGCTCGAAGACAGCGACAATGGCCTCATGGACTACCAGGGAGTCCGTATGAAGAACGGCCTGCCTCCGACAAAGAAGCAAACCGAGCAGAATGATACACTCCTGAGACCAGATGTGGATAACGCAAAGACCGCATCTCTGAGAAAGAAGGAACGAAAGGGCCTTCCCGGGCGGGAATTCATGGTTGAGATGGCGAAGAGCATGTACAAGGCCCATCGGAAGTGGATCGATGGCAAGGTCGGCGACAAACAAAAGGGAGATCGGTGGTCGGAATTTGAGTACTTGTCACAGCATCTCAGGGGCGATCTGAACAGCACGGACATATTGACCGAGTATGATAACCCAGCTGGTAGTTTCTGGACCTACATCATCAACTACTTTTACGAGTACACCGACAATTGGCGGACCATTGACGGCGGTATGGGCAGACTCCCCGAGTCGTTCCGGCCCCTGGTTGAGGATGATCTTCGTCTCAATACCACAGTTGAGCGTGTTGATTACGAGGACGACAGGGTTTCGTTCCAGTGGAGGCGCAACTGGAGGGACCCTACAGCGCAGACATCCTCGTTTGACTACGCTGTTGTTTCGGTGCCGTTTACTGTTGTGCGACAGTGGCGTCTTCCTGCGTTGCCAGCTACGATGAACAATGCGATTCACAACTTGGTGTATGATTCGTGCTGCAAGGTGATATTGGAGTACTCGGAGCGCTTCTGGGAGCATCTCCCCGCGCCGATTTATGGAAGCTGCAGTACCGAGACGGATATTCCAGGCGTGGGCTTCCCATGCTACCCCTCTTACAACATCAATTCAACGGGGCCGGCCGTCATTATTGGCTCGTACGTTGAGGGCACGGTCAATCATGAAATGTCGCGCTTGGTGACCATGTCGGATGAGGAGCATGCGCATTACATCCTGGATGCCATGACGGAGATTCATGGCGAACATACCCGTAAGCTGTTTACTGGGAAATTCGCCCGCAAGTGCTGGTCGATGGATCCTTACAGCGCGGGGGCGTGGGCGTCACCGACGGTGGGGCAGCATGAGCTTTATATGCCTGAGTACTTCAAGGTGCAGAGCAATGTGAGTCTTCAAACTTATAGCAAACAGCAGAAGATATGGACTCGACCCTCTTATGTGGTTGGGAAAGACTGACATGTCGTTTCGATGTAGATGATTTTCGTTGGAGAGCATACGTCCTTCACGCACGGCTGGATCTCATCGGCGCTCGACTCTGCAATCCGCGGCTCAGTGCAGCTGCTTTTAGGTGAGTCAATATTTTTTTGGCCCTACCCTTGTCCTGCACGAAGATTCTCATTTGTACGGCGAGGGCAAATGAGAATCGAAGATGGAAGACTTTTGAGCCAACGCATGGCTGACTCTTGCATAGAATTGGGACTCGTTGACGAGGCAAAGGCGGTTGTGCGAAAGTGGATGGCGGGATGGATCAAACTATAATGTCATAGATATAGATATGAGGATAATATCGTCTGGACTCATTCGGCTATGCTTGAACATCTGTTCTATCAGAGCTATTCTTTGTGTCTATCTCCCTTTCTTTCAGCATCAATCCCGTTCAAGTTCTCGTCTTCGCTGCACTGGATGCAACTTGGCGCGAGACCATTCTCACATTCTCGATGCCTCTCTTCCCGTTCGGCGTTGATTGTACATGAAGAGCGCAAGACACCAATTTGGATTGTCTCTGATTGTCTTCTCTGCCCTCATCTTGAGTAGTCCTGGTGTCCCAGGATAAACACAGTCGCATACATAGTGCTCGCTCTTTACGGCTTACTCTGCTTGAATGGGCGCTGCATCTCTAGCCCAGCAACATTATACCCGCACTTGCCATAGAAAATACTCTTGTCAGGAGCGCAGTTGAGCAAGCTCTTCGTGCAGCCAACATTTGCAGCCACACTATCAAGAGCATTGATCATGCTGCGACCCAGACCTTTGGCTCGGTGACTCTCCATGATACAGATCTCCTCAACATGACCTACTGAAGCGCGGTTCCAAATGCTGACTGCTTATTAGCTTTTTTTTCATTCTTTGGTCTTGTGTTCCGACCCTTATCTTTTGGGGAGAAGAGAGAACGAACAATTTCTTTTCAATCACAATGGCCCCGGTCCCAACGATGCGATCCTCGTGCTCAATGACAAGGTAATAATACGGCCCCGCGCCGTTAGTGTCCATCTCGTCATAACGGGCGGCAAATTCGTCGGCTGTCTGGTCGCCCGTCCAAGTCAGTTCCTGCAGACAGGCGAGAAACCCCTTGTGATAATCGTTCTTTTCGAGAGGCCGGATAGTATAGCCCGGGGGCATGGAGGCGGTGACATCGGGCGAGATGAGAGACGGCGGGAACAGCGGTGTCATCACTGCCATGGTTCGTGGTGAAATCTTTTCTGGGGCGTTAACGGTTAGTTATCGTAGATTAGCCACAAGGCGGAGGTTGCATATGCACGTACATACGTGGACCAAGTACGTATGTGCAATGTAGAAATAATGCGGAATGCGATGTAAGACAATTGCGCAGGGTCTTTTGCTTCTTGTGGCTTCTATTTCTTGTGTCTTGTGCTTTCATCCGATGAGGTTTTTCTAGCCTCAGTTGTTGGATGGATGGCGCATCGGTAGGTGCTTAGATGAGGTGTCAAGATGGAGAGCGACTGTGTATTGAATAATGTGCCATGAAGCACATAAATTTGCTCATGGGGCATTGACGCCTGAAATATTCCCAGTATGTAGGTGCTTGCTTGTAAGGACTGTTGTGCCACAAGTCATCGCATTCATCGCTCAGTCGCATAATAGATTCGGACCCCGCTTCCGCGCTGCAGGTACAAGAGGCGAAACCTCCGACTTTGGCCGCATTCGCGCGCCCTACGCTCGCTCCCGTATTCACCGCCGGAGCGGAAGGGGAAATTCGTACTATGTACTCAATACTATGGCCTTGACGACTCTTGACGCTTGAGAGCTCACATCCTGGTTCAGCGCGTTGCCCTCGTGCTGCTTTGCTGCTGCTGCTGCTGCTGCTGCAAGTGATCTGGCCACATGACTACCTAATCCCTTGTCACGCCGACGTCGAGTTCGAAGTCCCCCCATCGGATCGTGTGCCGACCAGCAACACGCCCTTTCTCTTCTTCCTGCATGCTGATCTGAAGTCCTCAAACAGCTGCTTCCACCGCAGAGAAGATGGGATGATGGACGCGGTGCCTGCATGGACGATTATCCCTACGGACCCTACCTCCTACAATTGTTGTTACCAGTGTGTGTACTCCGTACCAGCTGCTGCTTCTGTGGGCCAACCAGACTTGTGCAGTGAGTGACGTCTGCACCAGCGGAGCCGCCATTGGAGCCCCTATCTAGATCGGGGGCCTAATCACAGGTACCTAATGTACCTATACCTATGTAGGTAGCCGACACGGGTCCTCCTGCATCGCTCCCTCCCACATTCACGAGCACATTCACACATGTCAGGCACCGCGTCGTCCTCGTTGCCTTCCCATCTGCCAACCACTGCTTGTCGAGTCACGACAACTTCACGGACATCTACTAGGCGAGCCATGATCCCGAATCCACCCTTTTGGTCTTCTTGACCTTCTTTGTCTCCGTGGCGACGTCGTTCTCACGCACCAGACCCTCCAAGGGGCCAGTCTCATTGCCGTTGCCGTCTCGCTGTGCCTCCGTGTCTCGTCTATCGTGCATCGTCATCTATTGGCGTCGACTTCCCTCGATTCCTGCCGCCATTCTTCTTCCCGCTGTCCGGTGCCACCCACCTCAAGCGTCCTTTCGCACGCGTACACTAGTGCGAAGCCAGCAGAGTGCCCGTCGTACGGAGCCCAACCTTAAATTATAGACTTGCTTCTCATCGAACCGCCTCGAAAATCTTCAAGCTCTCGCCTATATATTCTTCTTGGTGCCCGGAATGGATACTTTTCCGGCTTTGTCGCCGAACTGCGACCACGAGGGAACCGCAGTCGAAACGAGCTCATCCAACGGTAACGACCATCACAGTCATGGTACGCAGAGGCGCGTTAGTCGAAGACCTCAAAAGAAGCGGCGTGACCTCATCGCTTCTCCAGGTGCCAGTCTTGACTTGCCGGAGCCTTTGAGGCAGAGCGACACCGATGACGAAACTTCGCCCAATGATACCACTTCGCAACGTGGACGTGCCGTCTCCGTCAATATGAACCAAAGCATCTTCGGACTGATAGCCGCCGCGGGATCTCGCGTCGACTTCAACACTCGATTCGACGACGGTAGCAGCGATGATGAAGATGGAGACGATGCGATACGACCGGAGAGCCAGGATCTATCCAAAACGGTTGTGCTTTCGCCGCGAACCAAGGACGAAAGAGATGGCCACAAGAAGAAGCTATCAACGGGGCAAAGATTGCTGAAATCTTTATCCACCCTTCCCAGACGCAAGCTCAACAAGTCGCAATCAAGTCGAGCCGACACTGCGGCATTGGAGGTCTCGGACGATGCGAACGAGTCCACCGAGGATCCTCCACCACCGGCTGGGGCAGTCAACGTAGAGCACAGTCGTCGGCTAGCCCCTGTCATGAGCCGTATGCTCCAGGCCAAAGCTCAAATGGCCGCTAAGCTCAGTTTTGACATGGAGAGACGATCGAGCGATATAGCGGCATCCGGTGATAGTGACGAGTCTTCTGCGCTGGCTAAGCGGCTCATGGAGATCTTTCAGTTTGACGAACCAGAACAAGTCATCGAAGGTGCGTCTTGAAAATAAATTCTTCCAGCAGACCAACTACTTCGTATCACTCACATCATGGCGTGCTTATTCAGAATATCCTTGCTGGTTACTGCAAAGCGTGCTCCTCCAGGGCTTCCTCTACATTACAGCGAAGCACATTTGCTTCTATGCCTACCTCCCAAGGAAAGCCGTGCGTCTGGCCCCTTCTTAGTTTGCCTTGATGTTCATCGCGTGAGAAGAAACTAAGATCGCCAAAACGATTTGCTAATTCTTACACAGAACGTCGTGGCCAAGTCTGGGTACATGTTCAAGAGTGGAAAGCGGAATCCCAAGTACCACCGGCATTGGTTCCGCCTCAAGGGCGATGTATTATCATACTACCGAGATTCCACAAGTCTCTACTTTCCCGATGGTCAAATTGATCTCAGATTTGCTATTTCTGCCAGCATTGTTGACAAGGATAAGGATGGGCTACACTTTCATGTCATTACTCGCCATCGAACCTACAATTTCAAAGCTGACAGCGCCCCAAGTGCCAAGGAATGGGTCAAGAGCCTTCAGCGAGTCATATTTCGAAGCCACAACGAAGGCGACAGTGTCAAAATATCTCTACCCATTGACAACATAATTGACGTGGAGGAGACGCAAATGATGGAATTTTCAGACACGTGCAAGATTCGAGTTATTGATAATGACGAGACGTATGCAATTGACGAGGTATGTACAATTAGGCAAGATGCGTCAACTCATATCTGCCGCGGAGCTAACTTATTTCTTTTCCGCTGCAGTATTTCTTCTCCTTTCTCAACTTTGGTAGAGAGGCCATCAACGTCCTCAGAATATTAATAGACAGTGCTTCATCGAGCAGCAAGACCGCAGGACAGCGTATTGCAGACGAGGAACAACTGCTTCAGGACACGGAGCAAAGGCCAGACAGTGAGCACCTGCCACGCCAATCCTCACCGCTGTTGTCTCAGCATTCAGCGCGACAAAGCGGCCAAATCTGCCGAATGCGTAGTACGAAACTTCCTGAGCCCGTCAAAGCGACTCTGGTGCCCCTGTCACCAGCGCAAACAAGTGGTCTGAGTCCACGAGCTAGTCTTGAATGCTCTTCTCGACCCAGCATGGACGCCCATCGTCAGATGTGTCGACGAAGCCACGAGGTGTCTAGTCTGATGAGAGAGCACAGTCCTAGAAGGACTTTCAGTGCACCTCGCAGAACCCAAAGCAGTCATCGTGTGGAGGAGACGCCGAAGCATCTCTTCCATTCGTCCGAATCCAACTGGCAAATGTCTACAGAGGATCCCAGTTTTTCCAATCTGACAATGTCGGCGGCTACCGACGACCCCACAGCGAGTCAAATACTTCAGACGAGTGAAGTCTTCCGCAGTCCGATCATGCGCCGATCTGACGAATCCTCCCAAAACGCAAATGGCACGGGGCATGATCGTCTCGTTGAAGCTGAATCGTTACCTAAGGCATCATGTCCGCCCAAGCACTCAGCAACCACGGGACACATGGGCCAGCTGGGTTATTATGGGAAAGATGCACAACAGCCCCCAAGGGCTACGACACCGACTCTACAGAGCATTACAAAAATGGGCTCCTACCCACTTCAGCGCGCAGGCGCTCTCGCAGACTATCTGAACAAGACCAGTAAGCGCATGAGCTCGCTTCTCGCAACAGAATCTATGGGGTATGTTGAAAAGGTATCGGGCATGTGGAAGGGTGGGCGCAAGCATTATGGCGATCATGCGGAGCTCCGGCCTGATGAGGACGAGCTAGAAGAGGACTCTGATGGAAAGGTGCAGACGTCGATGGAGCGATTCCGTGCTCACTTTGCATTACCGGAGACGGAAAAGCTACAGGCTACGTATTTTGGGTGCATAATTCGCGTCTTGCCACTCTACGGCAAGATCTACATCAGTGACCGGTCCTTTTGTTTCCGCAGTCTGTTACCTGGCACGAGAACGAAACTTATACTGCCATTGAAGGATATTGAAACGACCCATAAGGAGAAGGGGTTTCGCCTGGGGTACTCGGGACTAACGGTCGTCATTCGTGGTCACGAGGAGCTCTTTTTCGAGTTCAGCCAGGTGGATGTTCGCGATGACTGCACGGTGACTCTGCTACAGAGCTTGGAGACGTGTCGGCGCCTCAGAGACTCGGGGATTCTGCATCATGAAGAGAAGGAGCAGCAGGAGGCGGCCATGGCTGAGAGAGATGCGCTTCGATCGGCGAGAAGGGATGAATTTCCTCAGCATGATATGCAACCGCCGAAAGAGGCCGACTTGCAGCCCAGCGCTCCGACTATACTTATGGATGACCCCGATGGCTCGTTTCTCAACTTCAAACCACCCCGTTCTTTGCGAATCACGTGCTTGACAATCGGATCTAGAGGTGATGTGCAGCCGTATATTGCCCTCTGCAAGGGGTTGCTGGCTGAGGGACACCAGCCTCGGATCGCAACGCACGCTGAGTTTCAGGACTGGATTGAATCGCATGGTATTGAGTTTAGAAAGGTGGAAGGGGATCCAGGCGAGCTCATGCGATTGTGCATTGAGAATGGCACATTTACGCTCTCGTTTCTGCGGGAAGCGAACGTGGCGTTTCGTGGGTGGCTGGACGAGCTCCTCGATTCGGCATATGCCGCGTGCGAGGGGTCAGACCTCTTGATCGAGTCCCCCTCCGCCATGGCTGGAATTCACATCGCAGAGAAGCTCGGCATTCCCTACTTCCGGGCCTTTACCATGCCGTGGACGAGAACGCGGGCCTACCCACACGCCTTTATCATGCCGGAACACAAGATGGGCGGTGCGTACAATTACATGACCTATGTCATGTTTGATCACATTTTCTGGAAAGCAACCGCTCAGCAAATCAATCGCTGGCGCAACAAGTCGCTCGGTCTGCCCAACACGAGCCTGGAGAAGATGCAGCCCAACAAGGTGCCCTTTTTGTATAACTTTAGTCCCAGTGTTGTGCCCCCGCCTCTTGATTTCTCGGACTGGATTAGAGTTACAGGGTACTGGTTCTTGGATGAGGGCGCCGAGTTTGACCCCCCGAAGGAGCTATCCGGTTTTATTCAACGGGCGAGGCAAGATGGCAAGAAGCTCGTGTATGTGGGCTTTGGGTCTATCATTGTGAATGATCCCGCGAAAATGACGCAGGAGGTCATTGATGCGGTGCTCAAGGCCGATGTGCGTTGTATTCTCTCCAAGGGGTGGTCTGATCGTATTTCTTCAAAGGGGGGTGCTACTGCGAAGCAGTCGCCACAGAAGCAGCAGCAGCACGAGGAACCTGAAATGCCGTCGGAGATTATGGTCATCAAGTCTGCGCCGCATGACTGGTTGTTTCGGCAGGTAGATGCGGCAGCGCATCATGGTGGTTCGGGTACCACGGGGGCTAGTCTGAGGGCAGGAATTCCGACCATCATACGGCCCTTTTTTGGGGATCAGTTCTTCTTTGCGAGTCGGGTGGAGGATCTTGGTGTGGGTGTGGGTTTGAGAAGATGGGGGTCCAAGAGTTTTGGGAGGGCGCTGTGGCAGGCTACGCGGAATGAGCGCATGATTGTCAAAGCGAGGGTGTTGGGGGAGCAGATTCGCAAGGTATGTATCACCCCCTTATTCAAGCCTCAAGCCTCAAGCCAGCATGGCTCTGAGGTCGGCAGACTGCCAGTGAGGCATGCAAGAAAGGAAGGTTTTATATGCTAATCGCGATGGACGTTGACTGTGTCGGTTGCATGAACTACAGGACAAGGGCGTCGACACCGCTATCCAGATTATCTACCGCGATCTCGAATACGCAAAGAGTTTGATTAAGCGCAAGATTGGGCATAATAATCAGCTTGATGCGGAGGAAGATGATGAGATGGAGGAGAGCTGGACGTTTGTGGGGGCTGAGGAGCCAGATCCGGATGTGGTGACTAGGAGGTTGAGCGAGGGGCCTGGGGGGATGGTGCTAGGGGAGCAGAGGCGTTTGGGGAGTAGAGTTGTCAAGACGTAGGAGGGGTTGGAAGGGGGCAGATGCGAGTGGCAGAAGGAGAGTTCGTTTGCCCGCTCGGGACTCGGGATTTTGGGGCGTACGATATCGGATGGTGAAGGGTCGTTTGCCCGCCTGATGAGTCGTCTATCCGGCTGTGATTCCGATCCCGACCACTTTTTTTTTAACACGGACAGCCACGACGACAATACCTATCCTTGGGAGTTTTCCTTCGAAGCATTCGGCATACGATATAATTTGGTATACGGTATGGACAGCAAAGATTGGATTTGTCTGCCCGCCTAGGGCCCGGATGTTGAGGCAGTGATGCAATGCGATGTTGAGGGATATGAGAGCACGGGAGTCCTATTAGGGGGGTGGTGGCACGATGTCAAAGGGGGGGGAGTAATCTGCCTGGTAATGCTTACGAATATGCAAGCACGCGATCACCTTTATGAAGAATCACGACGACAAGACCTATCCTGCACCTAATATTTTTTTTGAAACATTTGGCATACGATAATTGGGTACACGGCATGAACAGCAAATATGTTCATCACGCAATATGCTCTTCCGGAACTGGGCATTTGAATCAGGACTCCTTTTGGCCTGTAACGAAATCGGATAGGACGGAATGGAAGGGGGTTGAGTATAATTATTACGGCCACAATTAACAAGGAATTGTCCGACGGAGCTGATACATTACTAATCCACAATTTGTTTCACTCTTGCATAGTTTCTGTCGGAATCGCTGACTACGATATGTGACCGGTTTCTATGTCACGATTACGCACAAGTGGGACGTGCGTGCATATATCAAGCACGCTCATTGGCTGCCGCCGCATTGGCCGAAGACTCCTGCGTGTTGTGGCCTCGTTCCTCCCATTTTCCGGTCCTTCTCTTCTTTCTCAGACAGACATAATTGATATCATACGGACACTATACTGCAGACATGCGACTTTGCAGCTGTGTCCCGTCTCGTCCAATACCTTGTTAATTGCTTAACCTGTCGTATCAACAGTTTTACTTCATCCCATGTAATTCCGTTATATTATTGAGAATCAAGCCATGCTGGGTGCTGGGAGCCGCATCATGTGACGGCCGTACCCAGTCGAACGTGCACATATTTTTACTTCCCCACCCTTGGGTAGTAATCTAGCTCTCTAGTCAAATATACACCAGCATTATGCCCCCCAAATTGCTCAATATATATTCCCGTATGATCTTCCCAGGGGGAAAAGAGCCGCGGCGTTTCAATGTTCGGCATACAGTGATCAGATACAACCCGTGGATTGCTATATCGGCAGTCTTTTTTGCCGTGTCTTCTATTACTTCGAACAGATCCGGGTCGAGATATCCTCATCGTGGTTGTGAATCATATCTATGCGAGCTGGTTTGAGGTTGTTGCATGTTACTTGTACCTGTTACGCACAAGGCTTATCTCTGAGCGCCAACATAGACCCCTCGAATGTATGTACCTAAGATGCAGTGATGTTTCAAGTCATGGTGAACAATTCTCCGGTGGTGGATTGCATGGGCGTCCGCGGATCTGAGCAATGCCGACATGAAACTTAATTGATGACATGACTTGGAACTCGAAAGTTGCATTGAACGGGCGAAGAGTTCATTCGCTAACGGGTAGGCCATCGCAAGGGCCCTGCTTACCTAAGCCACAAGCCAGTCACAGCCGCGGCGACCACAGCTCCAGACTACCAAGCCCTTCGACGTCAAAGCGCCAACACGACAAATCTCGGGAGGCAGGCGGCATTGGATCCAACGCCCGGCGACTTGCGACGCAGAAACACCAAGACAGTACCTCGCCCTCAGTCATTGACCACACAACCGTCGACAACACCTCCAAACCTCGGAACGAAATACATCGACCTCGACCATGGCACAAGATATGCCCCCCAAGGCCGGGTACGGGCCCGTCCAGTACAAGGTACGTGGGCGGCAAGATGGAGGAGAGGGAGAAATCATGTCTTCTTGACCGACCCAGAACCTCGAGGACTTTATGCTACACAATTGAGAGTATTTGGCTCCTCAAATGACTAGCTCCAGTCTCATTGCGAATGCCATAGGCGGGCGTGGCTATTATCGCGTACATCTATCAATTTGGAGGTATCAGGCCGCGCCAGAACGCTGACACGATGCAATACGCAGAGAAACCTTCCCGTTAGTGCCATCCGTCCCGGCACCATGCTGCTGGGTGTCGGTGCCATCATGACCTACGGCTGGTACAAACTGTTTTACGGCATGCGCGAAATGAAGTACGTTCCAACTCCACGAATCCTGAAGCCTGCGAACTACTACCCTGGCGCGAAGAACAACGGTCATGCGAGTTTGAAGACTAAATGAATGCGATTGCAGCGAGCTGGCCCGCGAAAAGATGTGGTCTCGCATCCATCTGATTCCCCTCCTGCAAGCTGAAGAAGATCGCGACCAAGTCCGACGGTACTGGGCGGACCAGAACCGTGAGAAGGAGCTGTTGGGTGAGAACCTCAAGGTGTATAATAACGAGAAGTATGTGGCCAAGACTTGCAGTTCTTTCCTGTCATATGTGCAGTGGCTCGGTCCGCATTGCATTGCATGGTATGAGTTCTCGAAGAGGATTTTGCGGGCTAATTTTATTGCTGCAGCCGCTTCGTTCGTCCTACATATGCTGTCGCCCCTCCGCCATTGAAGTGAACGGGTGATGAGCGTCAAGGTATGGGGCAGCTGGCGATCTAATAAAAGGGCTGGGATTCCGCGGGGCCCAGGGTTGCGGGATCCAGGTCCCCTCGGAATAGTGTACGTCTCGGCAGTGACGGGGATGAGGGTCATGGAGCAGTATGTCAAAGACCCGGGGTGTCATATTTGTACATATCTATTCAGTGGAATGGGAGGTTTGGCAGCTGCGCAGCAATAAATGACGAAAAAAGGCAGGAGAAGCCTCGTCTGTCTGAAGCTTAAACCATGAGATCGGACAGCGTCAACTGCCCAGCATGTCAAGAGCTGAAACGTAATTACATCACGTCAAGTTTATCCCATATCTAGGGCGTCGTTGCGTGGCCCCCCTGATTCACTAGGTAGCCCCCCCAATTGCCGGTACCGGCATATTCGTCATCAACACGTGACCATTTGTGACTGGGATATGATGGCCAAATTCAATCTTCTCTGCGTTTAAACACAAAAAAGTTACTGGTACCAGTATGTCTACCATCTAGTTTATAAGTTTATTCAAGATCAAACTATGCAATCTGTAGGCTTATATGATGTTGCTACTACAGCAAATCCGGTAGAAGGCGTTGGCAGACGCATCCGGGATGACTATGATGATGATGATGGTGAGGATGAAGCACCCTGCAATGGTTCACTTCGCTCCAAAATCAGTGTCATGTCGGATACCGTGGATTCTGAAATCTCGCCGTTGCGATTGGGTTCCTAAGCCAAGCCTTCATGACTAGGGGACAGTATGGCCCGAGGGGTTTGGACATGCAATTACTCTGCAGTACATCAGGGTGCCTCCTCCATAGCTGTGCCGCTTCGAGGGGCGACAAAAGAGCGAAATTTGGCCATCTTGATCGGTTCGAGGGACTGTGGCAAAGGCCAGATGATGACATGGTAAGTCGAATAACCCGTTGAATTGAGGTTCGACCCCTGAGAACAAATCGATCATGAGCTTGGAGGCAAGTCGAGATATCCCCGCTACTAAACCGCCAGACGTCCAGGTGCCTCAACTATCAGAGGCCCGCGAGAATCTGATACGTAGGTCCTCGCGACATGATGATGTCGAGATACACGTCGGAAGATGAACCGTATACCAGCGCTCGAGAGATGCTGGCTCATTTAGAGGCGACCGTCGGCAATCCGCATGGGTCCACCACGGCCTATCGCACCCTTTCCTGATTGATGTTTGTTAAGCAATTGGGGGGCACATGGTGGGTGTATATTTGACTGAACAGCTAAGATCCCCAACTTGTGGGAAAGTGGGAATACTATTTACATGATTGGATGGTGGGGCCGTCACGTGAGAGCAATGGCTTATTCCCCAATAATGTTTGATGTTTGATAAATCCCCGAGTGCATGGAATAACGCAACCGATGATCCTGATTCCTGGATACTACCTACATCTCGGTATGTAACTGCCATCGTACCTACCTAAAGAAAACGGGGCCGACTTCGGGGATGAGCTATTCGGTTGTCTCGAGACTCGGCCTTGCATCCTTGCGAGCGAGTTCGTATTTTCTCGCTTACCTGGTCAGCCAATCATCGTTCACACGTGTTGGGTGTGGGATGAAAAGTTTCACTTGATATGAACTGGGTGATTCCCACAATCATTTTCAGATAGTCAATGAAGTCTTGGGACGCGCTTCGTTCTTTCTGGTCGAGTCCTGCTTTTGTCCTGTGAGGACTGTCATCTTTTCGGTCTACATCTCGGAACCCCTTTTCTGTCGCATAGGACAGTTCCCGTGAGGATCTGCCCTACGTTCTACGTCCTCATTCCTCATCTTATTTTCTCCTAAGGTATGTATGTAGGTAGTGATCGTCTTTCGATGGCCCCCCACGCCGAGGGGGAAGTGGTCAGTTGCAACTTTTAGTTGCATCATACTCTCATGATTCTTACTATGTCCACGACGTCGTCGACTCCCTCTGTCAATCAACTATGTTAGGCACAACTTCACATCAACATCTCTTGCTGGCATTTTGACTTGTCCACCAAAGGGTCAGACACCTAAGAACCGCCCAGGATCCGCATTGTACGCATTGTCCTCTAGACTTGTATTTGCACCCGAAAGATAACCCAAATAGACGAAAATACGCATAGCCAGCTGTAAGGAGTAAGAGCTGTCGATATCAATGTGTACACAGAATATGGGTGCACAGGTTCTGGCCTCCTGCCCTGTGCTGTCTACAAAAAGGCATTTCCACACCACGTCGCACGATAAAAACACCCTTCGCAAAACAGTCAAAACTCCACCTAGCGCGCCAACCATCTCTTCACCGCGGCGCATCCTCAGGATACCCATCGCTATCCTTGGCCGTCTCTGCACGGTTTCCGCTTCGAGCCGCAGCGCCTGGATACTTGGAAGCGTATTGACTCATGGTCTTGCCGGGTGGCAAATTAGGACAGCCGCGCAAGAGGTCAGACAGCGCAGGCAGCAGCGTCTCATCCACAAGAGCGATTACCTCGTCCAGCACCACCCCATGAAAGATCTTTTCCAGCGAAGAGGGCACCTCTGCCTGAATGCTCTGTGCAAGGAAGCAGCCCAGCCGTGTCGGATCCTGCAAATCCTCGGCCACGTTGATCAGGCCGCCCGAGATGTCGCCGAGATCAATGCCCTGGAAGGAGTTGACGGTGCCTGTGTTGCCCCCGATTTGGCACGTAGACGGATAGGCAAGACACTGGGAGGCAACGCCGGAGACGATATCAACGAGCGTCCAGGGGTTCTTGTGGCTGCGGCGGTACCAGTTTTCGGGGATGCGCTCCTTGCCGTACGAATATTTGCGGGATCCGTCGGGCTGGATTTTGTAAGAGAAGAATTCATCTAGGACGTGGTGCTCCAGGAAACCGCGCGGCTCCTCGGCTGAGTGATTCGCCATGAGGGCCCATACAAAGGTGTGTGCCACCGGGGCGAATGCTAGACTGGCCACGGGCGGCGCGAAGTAGTTGGGATTGGTGGCGATGGAATGCAGTTTGCGGTTGTGCTGGTGCTCGGCAAGCACAGGCGCTGTGATACATCCGTCGGCGCGCTCGTTGGACAGCTCGAGTAGCTGGTTGTAGAATTCCGGGTACGAAGCGCAGTTGGAGTTCTTTTCCGGTGCCAAAAAGTCCCCTCTGGTGACGGAGGAGTCGCTTTCGGCTTTGAGATGACCGTAAGCGCAAATTCCCGTGGGTAAACCGAGAAGTCCCTCGTCTAGCTGCCCAAGGGGCAAGCCGGAAACTGCCTCGCCCAGCAGATTAAGGGGTAGGCCGGGAAGTTTCTCGGTCAGCGAGCCGAGGCCGGAGACTTTGTGCGAGGCATAGCCGATGGACCACTTTTGCGTGAGGGGATCGCCGTCGAAGAAGTTGGTGATGAGATGCAGGAGCAGCGTGGCGGTCTGGTCGATACCGTAAGCTTCCCAGAGACCTGTGCTGATGCTTTCCAAGGTGGCGATGCCGTCGCGGGGAATGTAGTTGTGGTTGGCGGCTGCGTTGAGGCCTGGGCAGGGGCCGCGCATGTCGTTGGGTCTTGGGTCTTGGTACTCGTGATCCCCGTGAATCGAGACCAGTTGAGCTTCGGGGTCAAACTCATCGAAAAGGGCCTGGTAGGGCGTTCCCGGGTACTCTGGAAAGGGGACCAGCTTGGGTACAGCTTGACCTGAATGGTATTTCGCGGACATTTGGCTTTTGTTAGTCTTCCATGGAGTGATACGAAGCGGGCTGTAAGTTCTGGGGAGGGGGGGGGGGGGGGGGGGGAAAA
>SRPQ01000485.1:0-18429 GCA_018360075.1 Claviceps cyperi
AAAGCCTCGTTTACGGCATCAAAAAACGGTTCACCAAGCAAGATTGGGGGACCTCACCAAAAGGGCGAGGGCCCCCGACATTTGGATAAAAACCTCAACCGTGCCTTCTTCTTGGCTTATCTTTGCACAACTCGCTTTCCACGGAAACTTTGTGTGTGATGTTTTCGAGAGGGCAAGAATGGCGGCACAGGAACGCGAAGCCGGCTAAACAAACCTGCCTGGCACGCTCCGCGTGTAGAAGTCTTCCAAGTCGCATGTAATCAATCATATGTTGTGGTGCACCAAGCATCAGCAGTCTTGCCGACACAGAACAAGAGGTGCTTGACGGCATGGCGTGGCTTGCTACCATAGAACTTCATTCATTCGCGCTATCAAAGCAAAGCACGACTCCGTCTCCCGCAGCGCCGGCGTCCCTGCTCTCGGCTTTTGAAAATTGACATCCTCCTTCTTTCTCCATCGAATTGTTCGACTACCAATCGTCCCATTATTCAACCTCTTTGATATCTCAATGGCCATCACTATTCTCAGGAGCAGTAGCAGTCTGATCACTCCCATCCTTCCATCGAGATCTGATCCTCGACCGAGTGTTGGTGTTTATGTCATAAACACATAGCTGCTGCTGTGCAGAGGAAAAGTAGTCATCCAGGCCATTCTTGAGGGCGATCTCCTTATCTGTGATGATGACGTTCGGGACCGGTAGTTATGTGGAGCGAAGAGCGAAGTTGATCAAGCTGGTGGGATAGCCAATTGTAGCCAGCCTGGGTCTCGGTATTGACGAGCCCAAAGCCGATATTAGCCACAGAATTAGGATTCTGGTCTGTGACGGCAGTGATCTCGAAAAAGGTACAAGTTAAAACGATTCGTTTTATATGTGTTGTCAATCCCAATGACCTCGGGGAACTTTTTCCACATCTCGATTGGAAACAAAAATACACCAACTATTGAGAAATAAGCCATGCTGGTGCTGGGAGCTGCATCACGTGATGGCCGTACCGGCCGAACGTAGAGGAGGGAACGGTAGATGCAAAAAAAGGCAGCGAAGGTCCCCACACGACCTCAACTGCACACAAAGACGATGATCGACGGCAAACACTCAAAAGACAGCAGACCTCCCTGGACTACTACAAGACCTGACAACCAGAACTGAAGAACCTAACTCCCATAACCTCCATACCTATCTAAAACTGAGCAAGAGGGTGTGCGATGCCGGACAATCCCGTCAAGGGTGAATGCACGTCTGGTTGGCCCAGCACGGGGCCTGGTGACCCATGGGCCACACATAGGACTCTGGTAACCATCTGGAACCTTCTGGTCCACCGGTCGCATGCCAACCAAGAAGAGACAACTGACGTCTGACAACCAAGATGCAACCCGACTAAACACTTCTTGGGTAACTAACCTAGCTCTTTAGTCAAGATAAACATTCGTTTCTGCCCCCCAATTTGCTCAACACAAACGCTCGGCCTCACACCAACTTCGTTCGAGGAAAATGACGAACCCATGGGGAGGTACGTTGCACACGCTGGAAATGAAGTTTGATTCGTCTGAACCATGCCATGTACCTACGCACAGAGAGGCTGAGAGATGCAGCCAAGTTTGTGATCAACTACATACTGCCCCTCGTCACAGTCGTGTGCAATGTGCTTTACCCAAATCATAATTTCTGCGATGGAAAGCCAAAGAAGAAAAGTGCAACAGTTGAATCGAATTTGGGTTTACCGTTTCGCTTGTATGGTTTGCGTCGTCACTGAAATGGGATGTATCCTCTACGTCCTTGTTGCTCCATGGGATGGGACACTCCTCATCATCGATGGCAGTGTTTGTCTCACGAGGCTCAGCATTTGGCCACTTCGCAGATGAAAGCCAAAGTCTCAAGAGTGAACGTTGTTGTGCCGTCTCTCATGCCGCATTTGCCTCTTCTTCAACCAACTAACGCGGAGGAGTGAAAAACGCCCTCGTAACTGTAGTAATTAGGTACCCGGTCCGTGCCATAATGGCTGTTAGCGAGCCTGAAATGAAGGCGATAATGCATTTTTGTACACACAACTGACAGCCAGGCGTTACGGTGAGTCCAATCTGATACAAGTTTACAACTGTCTACAACACATGTACACGGTACATAGTCAGAAGTCCTGGCCGGCGAAGCTGAATCGGGACAATAGATGGACACGGCAAATGTCTTCTGTATCACCACTCATCTTTCACATGTAGGTACTCCGTATGCACATGTCAACAAACCGAGCACGATATGCACAGGTCATCATGATGGGACAGGCTGCAGCAACTCATTACATACACCATAACTATGTACCTAAGGTACCTACCTACTTACTGTACAGTATGTACCTAGGTGCCTAATAATAGGCGAAACAGCTTCATGCGCCAAGTGTCAAACGCGCTTGTCTTTTGAAGAAAAAGCACAATAATGAAAAACTATTCGTGGTGCAACCTAATAAAGGCTCTATTTATTAACAAAAAGACGAAATAGAAACATGGACCGGCGTGTGCGCAACAAGGGAAGAAAAAAGATCGGTCAGATCCGAAAAAAAAATGTTTGATGAGACTGGGACTCGAACCCAGGCGGATTTCTCCATCAGGAAATTTACTTCGCAGTTGAGGTTGTTGACCTTAACCTGACGCCATAACCAACTCGGCCATCTCACCCGCTTGAAGATGTTATCCATTCGCAAAATGCAGTTTAAGAATCTTAAGGAATGGGCTTCTCAATGCTAACCCCAACCAATCGCACTGAAAAAAGCTTACATACATATCTTGAAGAGAAGAAGACGAAAAGTTTTCAAAAATGTCACCAGCAAAATGACACAAACGGTCAAGTTTCAAGATATCAAGTCTTTTCTCCTATGCCTTGCCAATGTCTGTTCTTCGAACCTTCAGAACATTCTGTCCTTCTTCAAGCTAGGTACACCGTACTCTGTAATCTGTGTGGTATCTAAAAATCGTGAACACCGAATCAAAACCAAATGAATTCCAACCAGAAAATAGAAACGACACCGCACACAATACGCTTCCGGCCCAGGCTCACCAAAATGGCTCCTATCCAGTTCTTGTCATAAGAAAAATCTCTTGCTTCCAAATTCAATCCAAATCATCTTCAGTTCTTAACGGATTTCAATATCATGCATGCATGCCATGGAGCAGAAATTTCAATTCCCCTGCTCCCTTGATTGCGAATGCCGAGCTTCCCTAATCCCTGGTGTTCCTTTATTTCCCTGTCCCTAAAAACCCTATCCTGATCCTTAATCTGTCCGAGGCCCGAGGGGCGGGGGTGTGTTCCTGATTCCATCCAGGTCTTGATTCCGGCAAGATCTTTCCCCTATACGCCGTAGTTCTTCTGATATCCTGTCTCGAAGCAAAAAGAAAAGAAGTAAAAAAAGAAGAAGAATCCACAAAGATACGAAAGATGAAAGAAAAGAAAAGATCATCGCATAAATAACCAAAACAAATCGCTTCTTTGCCCCTACTGGAGTGAGCATGCAATGTCATAACATCTTATGTGTCTGTTTGTATGTGATTGAACCAAACATGGACAGATATGCTTGAAAAGAAAAGAAAAGAACAAAAAAGAACCAAGACCTCTCTCATCTCTCCCTCGATGCTACTTGATCTCTGTGAGACGAATATCGATTGTAGATATCCTTCTTCAGAATCTCCAGGTGAGATCGCATCTCCACAAGATTAGCCACTTTTTCGCGCGGAGGGTCGTCCAAGGCCTCAATCTCGTAGTGCAAAGCCTGATACTTTTGATAGCATATCTTGAACTTATGTGCCTTGTTCAAGACATCGACAGGCACATTCTCCACAGCTCTGCGCTTGCTGCCCGTTGTGGGCTTGCTCTCGACCTCGGCTTTGCGCTTCTTCGAAGCGGGCGGTGTCTCCTCGTCCTCCAAGTCCGTTGCATTCGTAGGTGGTGAGGAAGCAAGCGGAGACGACTTTCTCGGACACGTGCTCGTCTTCTTGCTTCCATACGCCGAGGAAGGCAAGCGGGCGGCCTGGCTTCGAGAAGTCGCCTTGGTGGCCTGTGCCCTGGGTTTAGGGGCAGGCAGCGCTTGCTTCGTAGCCTTGATGCGTTTCGACAATGGCGTCCCGGAGCTGGAACTGGAGTCCGACTCGTCTCTGGGTCGCTTGACGGCCTGTTGCTTCTTTGCTGGTTCCCGGGACGCCCCGGAAGGCCGCGTGGCAACAACGACGGTGTCCTTGGCCTTCTTGGCAGCTGGCTTTGATTTAGCCGTAGGGGCTTCGCCCTCAGAAGAATCGGAGTTCTCGACAATGGCTGCCGAGAGAACACGTTTATCATTCTTGTCCACCACCTTCGCACTCGGCTGCTTTGGCTTGGATGGCGAAGTCTTGGCCGCGGTGGTCTTGGACCTGGCATTGCTCAGGAGCTTCTTGGGCTGTGTCTCTTGACTAGTGGGCTTCTTCGCCTTCGCTGGCAGAGAGCTCGCTTTGGCTTGCGATAAGCTCTCGCTTAGGGTCTTGGGCTTGTCACCGCCGGGACTACCTGCAGCAGCATCATCCTTAGCGCCGTGGGTGTCATCCATCTTCTGCACCTTGGTCTTTGATGCCTGTTGAGGCGGCCCTTTGGCAATGTTTGCCTGCAGTCGACTCAAGCACTTGCCCTTCCCCCGCTCCGCTTTGGGTAGCAAGAGCTGCCACTCTTTCTCGGAAGCCGATAGTCGTAGTCTGTCGTACTGTCGGACGGCATTGTCGATGACGGTTTGTCGGTCGTCTTGGGTCGCGTAGTTGTAGTTCCAAACGTTGAGCTCTCTCCACCAGGGTTGCTTCATCGTCCATTTGCGCGAGGCACCATCGTACTGGGCCGTCTTTTCTCAAGTGTAGGCTTGAAGTCATCGTCCTTGCCCGTCCATTTGCTCTTGAGGTGCTCTGTCGTTTGCGCGGCAAGGGCTAGTTCGTGTACCAGTATCGACCGTTGCTCCTTCTTCCGCTCCATCACTTGTTGAGTTGCCGTGATCTGCAGTGTCGAGGTTGGCTTGACGGCTGGTGACGTCGACATTGCCTTGGAAGCGCTTGGAACATAGCTATTGCATAGCAGCTTACCCCTGCCCTTAGCGCCGGCGGGTAGCTTTCCAACAACGCGAGCACTAAGAAAATCAATGAGCACAACTGATCAAATGTCCAGTCTAGCAGGATGCAACCAATGACCGCGCAAGCTTACCGATCCCGAGCAGCATCGTGGGCAGCAAGCCCATTCTGCAACGTCTCGATGTCCGATTTCAGACCCGTTGAAGTTGCGGCCCTGCTTGATACAGCGGGCTTCTTCTTTGTAGCGACTTCCTTGCTCGCGCTTGTTGCCTCCCGCTTGGTCGTCTGCGCAGCAGCCTTTTTGGGTGCCGTCGCTGTCCGAGGTGATGGGGTTTTGTTGAACAGGTATGCGGAGGATGGCACGCGCTCAGCAGTCCGGGACGACTGAAAGGGCTTTGTCAAGTAAAGATCAAGGCCAGCCAGTCGGTTGTCCACATCTTGGTCGTCTCGGGGTATTTGGAAGGAACGTGAGCCGTAATGAAGAGTCTGCAAAGTGACGTTTAGTATAAGAAGATTCATGTCCAAATGTAGCACCCACTGGAAAGAGGAAGAGGAAGTAGAAACAAGGGAAAATTCAGTCGGTGACATTGAACATACCGGCGTCTTTCCCAACTGTATCTCAATATTTTCTTCCCTTTGATGAGACCTCATCAATTGCTCCACAATATCATCATTCAGGGTCAGAACAAAGCCCTGTGATGGTAAATCGTACTCCTCGTCGACACCCGTCGATCGCAGCTGCACTCCGACTTGAGGAATATTAAGCGACCCCGTTCGGCAAGTGGTGGGTGAGTCCATTGCAGCGAAGCGACAGATGAAGCAAGTCAGGTGACTGGTATACTGTTGATTTCTTTGAAAGGACGGTTCCTTTTGGCAGTAAACCGGTCGGGTGTCGAGACTCGCAAGGTTGCTACAGGGCGATCGGTTCGACCGAACAGACGCAGTGAAGAGTTGGGGGGGGGGGGGGGGGGGGGTGAAGCTGGGGGTATGTAACCGTGAGACACGATGGTGATTTTGTTTGCTGGTTGGGATCGATTCACATGGTCTAGTACACCTTGCAGCCGTTCGTTATCGTTATGACTGTGCCTTGAGCAAACGGTGACTGATCTTGTCCGGCTCGGGTGCGGTGTGCAAGGGTGACTGGACTCGTCCGTCTCAGGATTGCGGCGGAGAAAAAGTGGTGATGGTTGACCACTTGTTTTGGTGTTGTTTTTCAATATAGATCCAGCAGGAGGAATGCAGAAAGCGAGATTCGCTGCCCGTCGCCCCCTCGGGGACAGCAATGAATATGATAAGCACAGTCTGGTTGTTAGAAAAGGAGACGAAGAGGAAGATCTAAGCCGGTGCAAGCCAGAACGGTAGTCTTCTTTTCGGGGGCGAGGCGAAAAAACGAGTCAATAAGCAGCACAGGGCAACAGCTGTTTATAGAGGGGTAAAAGGTTGTGAGGAAGAAAAGAAAGAGAGGATAGCTTGGTGGTGATGAGGTGACGGCGGATGGGGTTTGAACAAGAGGAAGGGGCGGGCGAGGGAAAGGAACCACGGGTTGAGTGGATGAAGATGAGATGTGGGTGGGGTTCGGCCAGCTGAATTGGGCCGGGGGCTGCGGAGAGGCCTTTTGAAGGAACACAGCGCCAAGCAGAGGTCGGAACAAGCAGAACTGACACGCATAAGCACGCATGGTTACGTGGCTGGGGTAGTACAGCTTACAAGGCCCAGAGAGAAGCCCGAAGACGTTCGCACATGTACGCCCAATACTCGCAAGTTCACGGAACTCATTGGATGGCCTGCCTACCTACCTACCTATACGTGGTGGTGGCTGGCCGGGCAGCTTTGCTAGCTGGGAGCCGCCGCATTGGTGCTGGACCATAGAACTACATATGAATGGGGAAAAAAGATCACATAAACATGGGTATAGATACAAGAACACACACGCACACTACACACTGGCACAGCAACACACAGAAACCACAGAAACACAGAACGCAGAGCACAAGACACAAGCTTCCTCGCCTTTGGCACGGCGATACCTACCAAACACCCGATGCCGCCGCCGCCGGCCAGAAGAGGGGCACCCAGGGCGTGTGGGTCGGGCTCGCATGGGGGCGTAGTCCGCGTGGACCAATGGGTGAAAAAGGTTCATCGAGCCCCCCCGCCCAGCACGGGTAAGGTGGGGATACGGCACGTCAAGGCGATGGGAAGTGACGCCACTAGTCCACTCCGGGCAAGCCTTTCTAGTTTCTCTGAACAGTGAGAACAAACAAATCTGAGCGAGCTGGTCAAGGAAACTGAGACGGAAATGGCCCGATGCAAGAGACGCGAACAATGGATATTCAAAAAAGGCGCAAGCAAAGCCTTATATTGAGTGAGTCCTCTGTGTTCTGTAACCAGGAACGAGCACTCACTCTGTACAGGCCCAAGAAACAAACTTAGGACAAAGACACAGCCTACCTACTTTAGATGGCCGCAGTTTGCGTGTGCAAGGTATGGCAGCACAAATTACAGTGCTGAGACGCCACCTTGCACAGTGCAGACACACATGGCGGCATCTGCGGGCGTCTGCCACAGTCTTCATCGCCTCCTTCCCGCCGACGGTGGCACCAGGTGGCACCAGGTGGCGCTCACAAGCCTCGCATGCCAAAAAGGTCCGTCACGCTTCCACCAGCCCGGAGTGATTGGTGCGGGTTTGAGATTCTATTTGTTGAACAAGTCCGGTTTGGATTCACGGAACGATGGACATCAGAACAATAGGCGATGGCACAAGATAAACAACAACAAGAATTAGACTTGCGTAGAAGACGCAAAATATGGGAACCTTCCCTTGATAACCTACCCGCGGTATACTGGCACAGTTCTGTAGGGGCATTGCATTGACCCAAATGGGCGGGTGACTGCAACGCGCTGCGCTGTCCGTGTCACCAATATGTATGAGCCAATGCCACTTTCAAGTCGCACCAAATTCCAGAAACAACCCTTCACTCCCTCCCCCTTCTCCGACAATTTCAAAGGGAAGGAAAACTTTCTGTTCCAACTTCCTTAGATGCCATGTGCCAAAGCTGGGTAACCTGGTCACTGTGAGACAATTGGCACCTTGACATGTACATACCTTCATACAACCTACATTGTAGGTAGGTACCTATGTAGGTACGCGACCGCAGCAACTTCGGCTTCTTGTCCGGTTGTTGGCGAGAAAAGTCAGTCGCACAACTACGGATACCTTTAGCCTTGCCAAAGAGGCAATCCGCCTAATGATGTATCTTGTGTCAAGAATTCTCTTGTCGGCGGTGCACAGCAACGCGTCAGACGACCATTTGTTTTTCAATCTGGTTTTCGGACGTCACAGCTGAGAAAGATGCAGACAACAACACAAGCACGTAAAGGCGGGTCTTTCGGCATCGAAAGGTCCCCTGGGCTCTTCCCCCGAGATTTTTTGCTCCTTGAGGCTTGCGGACCAGGGTGATGCTTGTTCATAGCAGGTACATTATCAGCCATCCATCATGCCCTTCATCATGCTCTCGAGTCTCAGTCCCACTGCACACACAAGGCGCGATCCTGTCCTGTCTTGTAAGCTGAGCTGAGCTGAGCAAGCTCAGATGCATGATCTTGATCTAACAGTCAGGCGTCGAGGCACTGTCCAGTGTCGAACATGTAACGTAGTACCTGGGCACCTTCTAGGATAGGTACCTACCTCCTGGGTCCTTACGGAGTGGTAGGTACCTAGGTACATAGTCAACTGGGAATCAAGAGTGGTCGGCTCTTGGTGATCGGGGGAACGGGACATCCATCGGCAAAGCAAAGACCCGACCCGACCGACCGCAGCTCGGAAGGAAGAGGAGGTTGAGCGCGCTGTGACGTTACTCTGCTCAACAAACCGCTCGGCCAATGTTGTTTCCAAAGGCCATTTCCGGGCTCGGTTTCAGAATCCGCTCGGCCTAACGCTCGCTGCCGCCATACATGCAAGTTGCGACATGCAGCGCAATGCAGCACGGCAATTGCGATGATCGATCGCGCAACATCGGGGTGCCGCCCGAGATGCACTCCAACCCGCGTAATCAAGCCTCTTTCCTTCATTTTGAACCAGAGTTTTCTTTGGTTCCTCGTCGATTATCTGGTTCTAGGCATACCGAGTATGGAGTAGGCAAGTGTGAAGCTCCTGAGTCCTGACAAGGCAACAGCGGAGGTCAAGGGGCCCCATTGGATGGGAGAGGCCCACAGGCGACAGACATCGCTTGTCCGAAGGGGCTGATGATTGTGATTTGTATTTCATTGCGGCTGTGGGGAAAAAGTCAAAAGACATCTCTTTTGCTCGCTCTTCTGGTTTGTGGTCCGAATGTGACAAACGTGGCCAATGATGCTGGATGCATGTATGGTGCCAGACAAGAATGTAACTCGATCCTCTGGTGATGTGACATCATCATCACGATTCACGGCCTACTGAGTAAAAGAATGAAGTCGGTGATGGTTGTGGTCCGCGAAAGACAATTTATACTCCGTAGTAGGTATGTACGTACATACATATGTAGATGATAGGACATCAAGGTCAGCTTCTTCCCCTCTCAAGCCGACGGTAGTCAATTAATTGCTGTGTTCTTTCCCAGCCTCGCCAGAGAGCCGACGAGCTGGGTTACACACTGTCCGCCACTCGGCAAACGCATGCACTTCTCGATTGATGGCATTTCCGTAGAAGTACCCAGAAGCGCCGGCTTGCCCTTAGCATGGGTCTGCCGGAAATTGGACCATCGCAGAGCTGGGTAATTCGGGGGGAAGTCAAATGTTCTTGAAACCGCCCTGAGCTTTACTTGGGACGTTGAGTACATAGCACTTCCTATGTTGGCTGTAGGTAGAATTACAAGGTGATAAGTCCCGGAACCCACTTCAGGCAACGCCACGAAAACTAAGTCCGGACGGACCTAGGTGCGTGGCCCGCCCACGTGATAGAGTCACAGAGCGCACCAAAGTGAGTCTAGGTACCTAACAACCACCTGTTGCAGGCAATGTGAGTCCTGTGTGACGTGTCCCATGTGCACGCGATAATTAAACGGCCGTCATCGCCCAAGGCGATCAGACTGTAGACATACTCTATTTGTACAGAGTACTCTGTATGCCCATATATGCCATATCTAGATACATACGTAGTTCAACGGGAAAGATCCACAGCAGTGAAGTATGTGTGTACATATGTGTTTGGGGTACGCAACTAGAGACAAGGAGAGGTATGTAGGTATGCATCATTGCATTGTACTCCGTATTCTCCGTACGGAGTATGTATGTACCTACATAAATTCCGTCTGCAGGTGAAATGCAGGTAGAGATTCTGACCCCCACCTATCCTCCCTGGCGCTCAATTCATGTCCCGATCTGGACAAGCGCAAAGCCTCGTCTTGTCCTTGATCATTGACGAGGCCTGATGAGGCAGCAATGCACCGTTGCGGTTCAAGGCGTGTCAATGAGGCTCGATTTGATTTCCTCACCAAGCCTAGCCAAAGGGGGGGTCGCGGCTTCTTTCGTCTTGCGCTTTGCTTGGTTTGATTGAATGAATTGAATGTAGATGAGCCAAGTTGACTTTTCTTCACTCGCGTGCGCTGTGAATATAAAGTCACGTATAATAATCAGTACGGAGTACATACCAGGAATCACACTCTACGGAGTAGGGAGTCCGTAGAGTCTCCCTACTCGGTACGAATAAACGCTTCAATTTCAATTTCATGCGAAAAGGCGTTACAACAAGGGGGTGACAAGTTGTTTGATTTTGATGTGCAAACTTGGTTTTGATGCAACCAGCTGGCAGCAGGGCACGCAGAGCACCAACTTGTTTGATTTGTAGGGCGTCGAATTCAGACCCCTTTATCAAGAATCAAGATGGGCCCCAAAAAAGGGGCATTAAGGTTTCTTTCTATCTTGCCCTAGTCTGGCGGCCGACGTACATACTCCGTGAGTCCATACTCCTCTCCGTTCCGTACATACTACTCTGTACATAGGTACAGTACTACTGCCCCTTCTACGTTCTGTGGCGATCTGCCCCTTCTGGAATCTGCCCTTCCTTCTCGAATCTCCACCCTTTTTCCGTGTACGGAGTACGGAATACGGAGTAATATGGCTAAAAAATCCCGCACATGGCATGGCTTGTCGGTGTCCATCTAGGTAGATACCTAGGTCCTAACCAGGTCCAAAAAGCCTCCGCTGGTTGCGTCGTAGGTTCCATTCTTTTGTTGTGTGCTTTTCTCATTTTCAACACGACTTGGGAATTCCATCTTTTGGGGAGGAGAAGTCGTTCCAACTGGGTACATACCTAGTAGGCTACCTACCTAGGCACCTATGTAACTACGTAGGAGAAAAAGAGGACAGCGGTAGATGCAAAAGGCAGCAAAGATCCTCACACGACCTCAACTGCACACGAAGACGATGATCAACGGCAAAGACTCAAAAGACAGCAGCCCTCCCTGGACTACTACAAGACCTGACAACTAGAACTGAAGAACCCAACTCCCATAACCTCCCTACCTAAAACCGAGCAAGAGGGTGAACAGTCTTTTGTGGCCAAAGCCTCTTGTGCGATGCCGGACAATCCCGTCAAGGGTGAATGCACGTCTGGTTGGCCCAGCACGGGGCTTGGTGACCCACAGGACTCTGGTAACCATCTAGAACCTTCTGGCCCACCGGGTCACATGCCACCCAAGAAGAGACACTGTCGTCTGACAACCAAGATGCAACCCGACTAGGTAAACAGTAGGTACCCAGATGGACAATCGTGGAGCTCTTTGGCGCCATGGGATAGGCTCACCAAGATGCGGCTCACCATCTTCCGTGCTTCTTACCTCTCCGTAGTTGTGGCTTGGCACACACTTAATGCCAATAAAGACGCGAACGGCAGTCATTCTAAAGTAATGCTAGGTACTACTGTACGTTTGTTTGCTCCGTTAGGTGTTGAGCTGGACGGATTGCTGCGCGGAAACTGATGGAAAGCGGCTGTGGGTCATATCCTGTGTTCCGGCTAAACCGCCATGTACATAAACATTCTCCTCGCTGGTCATCTCGTAGTCTAGATCTTCACTGAATTTCAGTCACGTCTTTCTCTTCTTTGACCAAGGCCTCTGGAGGTCATGAGGACTTCCATTGGCTTGCGCCTTTCGTTCGCGGTAGAACGTTACGGAATCCTGTGAGGATTGCCGCTCACCCCTTTTTGTCTTTTTTCTTGTCCTTTATTTTCTGTAGGTAGTTCTGCTACCAGCCGCAACTCCGCAAGTAAAAAAAATGGCTTGAATAATATCGCACGGGCTACTTGCGCCACCGAGCGCCATACTTACCTTCCATTTACAATCCTTATCATTTCTCTTGGACCTTGGTGATGACCTCTCAATCTCATACACGCTATATTTGGACTTCATGGAGTCCCTATCATTTCTCACTTTTCATTGTTGGATGCTTTGCCACATCGACACGCTGCGATGGCGTCATAGCCTGCCATTCTTCCCGTCCTGTCCGTGAAGTCAACGCAGTTGTACGGAGCGTTGGCGGAATGACTGGGTTTTTCGTGCTCGCGCAGTAGGGTAGAAGGTTCGTGCCAAGGATCCATGATGACGCTGGAGAAGTCCGATAGTGCAGATGCGTGAACATAGAATTCGCCGTACAGACGACTTATTTTCAGTCGACGAACATATACTAAGTATGTATGTATCGTAGGTAGTTGCGTGCTGTTAATGTTATAGTGGACTCATTCTCGTGAACCATAACACATGTACCTAGGTATGTGTGTAATTATCCACAGAACATGCAACAGTTACATAGGCAAAACCACACACGGAAATACTGCAGAGTGCATGATACATACATGAGAAAAGTAAAATACACATGGGAGTCAAGATGTGGAGCTATGTATATTAACCTGCTCACTCAGGAGTCAGGAGTCGTCCTCCAACTTCCAAGCAAAAGCTACATTCTCTTGACACCCTAGAAGAAAGCTCTGCCGGTTGAACGTTTGGATAAAAACTCAACCGTGTCTTCTTCTTGGCTCGTCTTTACACAACTCGCTTTCCACGGAAACTTTGCATGTGATGTTTTCGAGAGGGCAAGAATGGCGGCACAGGAACGCGAAGCGCGTGTAGAAGTCTTCCAAGTCGCATGTAATCAATCATATGTTGTGGTGCACCAAGCATCAGCAGTCTTGCCGACACGGCACAAGAGGTGCTTGACGGCATGGCGTGGCTTGCTACCATGGAACTTCATTCATTCGCGCTATCAAAGCAAAACACGACTCCGTCTCCCGCAGCGCCGGCGTCCCTGCTCTCCGGCTTTTGAAAATGGACATCCTCCTTCTTTCCCCATCGAATTGTTCGACTACCAATCGTCCCATTATTCAACCTCTTTGATATCTCAATTCCCTCGCTTCGATCTCTTGCCCCCAATCCTCGTCGTTACCCTCGAGTCCCCGACCTTCGACCCCTCCCGCCGCCTTGACCCCTCAATCCAGCGTCTTCAATTGAACGGTAAGCTCAGCAAGCGATACCAGCCCAGAAGGTCCTGCACTCCCCTCCCGGAGCTCATGAACCCCCAGTGACCTGTTTCTTGTAAAGAAACCCGCGTTACTTGGCGCGGCACATAGTTTCGCGGTCGTTGTCTATTGCGTCTTGAAGAGGAGGATCGCGCAGTGGCCGAGGTAGAAGTAAATGAAATGCTTGGTTTCTGGAAATATTCTTGAGTATTGGGAGCGCATTTATTCGCAGCAATGACAACAAAGCAGCAAAGAAGCGAAGCAGAAAAGGAGCAAGGCAGCATTATCAAAGAGAGCTGTCACGAACCATGGGTCACAAAACTACCAAAGTTTCGGCCAACAATACAGTGCCAAGTCGGCCCCTTTCGTTCGTCAAACTATAGTGGTGTCAGTCGTGCGCGTTGAATCCGGCACTCAACCCAGTTCGCGTGTCGACACAAGGATTGCGAAACGCAAATCTCGTCTCATTGGCAGATGAATAGTACGAACTGTGCGCTTGATATGTTGAGCAATGTCCTGATCCGCGGAATTAGGTAGTTAGCACATCAGATCAGGCCAGCAGAAGCAGCAGCAGTGCAAATACATTGCGTGTTTGTTGCTGTAGCGTCCGTATGGACCTAGTCACATACCTTCTCAATGGTGAACTTGGACATGGCTTCCTGAGCTGCCTCGAGTGTTAACGAGTTGTTTCGCTCCATTCACCCAGATCGTCCTGCATGGGAACCCCCCTGTGTTGGATCTCAACCCGCGCGCCAAATGACGTACCGATATCGATCGATTCTTGCTGCATTTCCTCGGCCTGTCTTCCCCCGTCAGCGCCTTGTCGTAGTATCGACCGACTTTGGATCAACAATAGCTCCTCACCATGTCCGCAGACTTGATATGGGCTGGAAGCTGGTTAGCGCGCTGCATGATCGCAGTGGAAGACGGGAATAGTCAAGTGTTATATTTTCAGTGTCTTGTATTTTGCGGCCGCACCTTCGAGCTTCTGCCGAGGAGCAGGAGTCTCTGGCTGTTTGTCCGCCATTTTTCTTGGACAATTTTTCACAGTCGAGAGCAAGGGCCGAGTTTGCGAAAATCTGTTGGGTAGTTGTTCGTTTCAAACGGTCCTCGGTCGGGCAGAAGGTCTACCGGCGCCAAAAGCAGAAGTTGGCGAGCTCCGAATCAGCGTCGTCGGGTTGTCGGTGGAATGGGGGTTCAGGTTGCTTTGTCGCGTGTGGTGGTGCCGATACGATCCAGAAACGGGTACCTAGCGTTCTGCACGGGGGGGGTGTGGACTCGGGCGGTGTGGAGTCGTGGCCAGGCGCGAGCTAATTTTGTCCCTTTTATTTCGAGCGTTCTTATACTCTGTACAGAGTAACTGCATAGTTTGCTGTTCGTATTGTTTCACGTTCTCTGACGTCAACCAGTTGCCGTTCTTTTACTGTTCTTCTTCGCATTATGGAGTATCTGATACGAAATAGCACGAGCTGGCTGATGCAGCATCGACATCGACATCGACACAACGGCCACGCAACCTGTGGGTCGCTCCTTCTCATTGACCAATGACAATACAGTACTGCATGATGCCATCGAGATGTGTGAGTCTGAGACGGCAGACGTCACGTGGACGCACACACTCAAATGGCTCGACAATGGTGTTGTTGGTAAGAAGAGTACACACGGGATCATCACTAGTCACTAACTAAGATCGGTAGAAATCGAAGTCTCTCGCAATGACGCGATCTGGATAGTCCTTCCGAAGCCTTTTGAGCTCCTTTGAAAGTGAAAATGCAGCTCTCGAAAGAACTCAGAAGGTTTCGTAAGGACGATCCAAATCCCAATTCCCGTGTACGTATGGGTAGACTCCGATAGAGCGGTGCGAAAGCATCTTTTCTCAAGTTCTGTTTGCAAGTTTCAGCCGACAGAGACAGAGTTCCAAGTTTGAACCTGTGCACGCGAACGTGATTGATAACAATTTCAAGTCTCATTGCTCAAGTCAAAGCTTTCAAGAACAACTCCATACCAGACTTCCTTCGCACCCAAGACGACTAGGCGAGTTGGCTAATACAATCCAATCTCGTGCCGTCCAATGTCCACTGCCAAGTTGAGACAATGTCGACAACCCAGGGGCTAGGACCCCTCATGCAAAGGCCAGTGCTTCCCGATTTACCGGAGCCGTTCAGTTACGCTGGAGCAGGAGTCTGACCAAAAGAAAGAGGCCTCTTGAGAACGCACAAATTGGTAAAAGCCAAACCGCCGCCCATACACCTTCTCGAGCTATTGGTTTGACAGAGTTTGTGTGTGCGATCTCGTTCGTATCTGAACGTCCCGTGTTCATATAAACAGACGAACTGCGCGCCAGGTACGACTTCAGTCGGTCGACTGTCTTGTACATATTCATAACACGAATGCACGGCCGAGCGTTGCCACGTAAATAGCTCCAGATTGGTGTTTCTCATTGGTTAAGTAAGATCAGATAAGCAAGAATATTCGTACATTTCCAATTCCAAAACCGTCGATATTGCACAAATTAGTCGACTAGCCTCATCCTGGGTGATCGGGATGACTTCATCAAGCTCCCTGACGACAGTGAGGGCCTGCGACGCGGTTACCTGGACCGAGCGGGCCCTCGAGCCCCCTTTGGACGCCTTCGCGCGGAATCTCTTGCTTCAGTTTCGTATCGTGATTCGACACGCCTGAAACTCGGACGGAGGGGCCTGCCACTGATACGCGACGTCTGCCTTGGCGGTGGCTGACTCTGAGTTTGGGACGTCGAAGCCGGCAACAGTGGTGGAGGAAGAGTCACGCCAGGCTCTGTAGTCTGCTGCGGCTGACTCTGAACTTGGAACGTCGGTACCGGCAATATGATTGCCGAAAAACTATCCGGTGGAGGAGGACGAGGCTCGCCAGCCTCTGTAGACGGCATCAGTTCCCAGGCTGTGCTCTCAGTCGGCCGCAGTGCCGATGATGATGTCCAACTCGACGGACCTTTCGCTCGTAGGTGATCTGGCACTGTCTTCTTCTTATTCCTTGAACCTCGAGGCCGACCACCAAGCATTGTCGAAGTCAGTCTTTGTCGGGGCATATGTGACTTGCTGCTAGAGCTTGAACATGGTATCTATTGAGTGCTCATCATCGCCAGCAGTGGCAGCAGCTAACCCCTCAGTCTTACCATCGTTCATCATCACAACAGCGAGATCGAGGTCTTCTCTTCTTCCGTCAGGCCATCACTACTCTCAGGAGCAGTAGCAGTTTGATCACTCCCATCCTTCCATCGAGATCTGATCCTCGACCCAGTGTTGGTGTTTATGTCATAAACACATAGCTGCTGCTGTGCAGAGGAAAAGTAGTCATCCAGGTCATTCTTGAGGGCGATCTCCTTATCTGTGTTATGGCCAATCGAGATGTGGAAAAAGTTCCCCGAGGTCATTGGGATTGACAACACATATAAAACGAATCGTTTTAACTTGTACCTTTTTCGAGATCACTGCCGTCACAGACCAGAATTCTAATTCTGTGGCTAATATCGGCTTTGGGCTCGTCAATACCGAGACCCAGGCTGGCTACGATCGCCTATCCCACCAGCTTGATCAACTTCGCTCTTCGCTCCACATACCGGTCCCGAACGTCATCATCACAGATAAGGAGATCACCCTCAAGAATGACCTGGATGGCTACTTTTCCTCTGCACGGCAGCAGCTACCGTGCGTGATAAGCATGCGTCGCACTTTTCAACACACCCTTCATCATTTACATGATAAAATTACCACAACCTATCTGATCAATTAAAACTACTCACTAAACTCATCGCCAGAGGCTGGAATATCTACCTTACATGTCCTTGCATTATGCCCGGTCTCGCCACATACACCACAACGCCGAACACCCGGTCCGACCGACCTCCTTCGCCCACCATGCCTCGATGATTCGGCCACTACCTGCATATCAACATCCATCTGATCAATTGTTTGTGATGCCTCCTCTACAGTCATTGTCCCTCCTTTCTGTAGTCTAGTCTTTTTAGCCCTCCGGCGCCGGCTTAGTATCTCATTTGCATCTCGAAGATTTCGGACCTCATTCCTTAATAAGGTAACCTCATGCATAACTGCCTTTGTTGCTTTAGTATTAGACATTAAGGCTTCTATAATTGACTCTGGAGAGCTACTACGATGCCTTCTGATTCGTTTTTCGAGGTATTCAGACTGATATTGGGCCTCAATTGCTGTTGTTGGGGTCTTTGAAGTCCAAGGGGTCGATGGTTCAGTAGCCTCCCCGGGAGGTGTTGGAGTCCGTAGCTGTATATCAAGCTTCGAGATCACATTTTCCGGGTTAAAAGGAGCAAGCCCAGCGCCTTTAAAACCTCCCCGGATATTGCTTTCAGTAAAAGTAGCTTTAAAAGCGGCATAAAATGCAGTAAAGAACTCGGTCTTTGAGATATGTGTTATAGAGCATCTGATCAGATGCTCTATTTGTCGACCGTAAGCCTGTTTTAACACAGCAAAGCACCCAACATCGAGAGGTTGAAGTAGATGAGATGCATGAGCCGGCATACAGAGCGTGATAATCTTATTCTCCTTACAATATCTCTCAAAATCGGCCGAACGATGGCTTTCGTGACCATCGAGGATTAAGAGACGATAGAGACCAACTGATCGCTTAGCTGTTGATCGATCAAAGTGTATTAGCCACTCAAGACCCAGCTCGTTATTTGTCCATCCATTTTGGCTCGTTGCAATAACCCAATCGCCGGGAAGATTGCATTCTCGGTACCAATTGGCAAGGTGATATTGGCCGGAACCAATGAGAAACGGCGGGATGAATCGACCTTCTGCATTGATCGCTTGGATCGCAGTAATCCATTCACGGTTTCCAGGCTGTATTGATTTTGGCCTCCCTTCCCT